>CAJPVJ010002604.1:0-12676 GCA_905397405.1 Oppiella nova
CAAGGCTTGCTTGAACAGGCGATTCTTATGTTTGATAAGCTTTCCTACATGTTGACCCAGATCCCAGGTTTCCGGTCAATGCCTTGGAGCTCTTCTACTGTGTAATTGGAAGAGACGGCCTGCATAGTGTATGCGGCATTGAAGAGTCTACATACATGTACGAAGATGATCCACTATGGAGTTCCCTATGCACTGCTAATGTGCAATCCGTCAGAACCTCTGCATCTGCATGACAGCAAGAAGATTCGTTGGCCTAGTCGCGCGCATGGAAGGCCTGGTTTGGGATAAGCGACTCGACAAGTCGGCAGAAGAGTCGAGACAACATCGCGGAATCGGTACGCAGACCCAGTCGACGGGAAGTTGGCCCAAGCAATCGTAACGGTGTAACCCACGAGACATAAGCTTGCTCTCATATGCATTCCCCAGCTTTCTTTCAAGCGCAATGACCTGGTCAAGGCCGATCGTCTGTTCTTAGGAGGGTGCTATTCTCGGACCAGTACTAACCGCTTTTGACATGGGCCTTCCCAACATCGTCATTCTTTCGTCTTCTCGTCACTTTCTGCAAGTGCTAATGCAGCGGCATATGTGAGTCTTTGTATGGCCGTCTTTGCATCAAGATCCGCTCTCTTTACACTGCATATACTAACACTAAGAAAGCCCAGCCAGGCATTTGTGGACATCATCACAGGTGCATTGTAAGTCATTAGGTTCTCACACCATCAGATATGCATACTGTTTGAAGCATTTAGTCTATGGAGTCAAATGCGGCACGCTGCAACAGACACGCTATATATGATATCATTCGTCGTATTCTTCAAAAACTACTTGACTAGTACAGATACTTGAAATTCCAGGCCGCAAAGTTCAATGCTGGCACAGTCCAGCTGCGCCTACACGAATCTCTGGATCAGGCCGCGAGCGAATCAAACTCACCAATTACCACCATGTAGTGCACTACCTGGTCGACGGAGTCTTCCAAGTGTTCGGTCGGCACGAGGTTCTGAAGATTACCCATCAATAGATACAGCTCGCGCTTGAAGTCATCAGCGAACGTCGAGGGATTGACCGATGAACGCGAACGGATGGCCTGGAGCACTGCAGTCAGAGTCTTGAAAAGCTCATGCTCAAATTCCCCAATGAGTCCAGTAGCGTGGTGTTGCCCGATTGGCATTGTCAATGTGAGATCCGGGTCGTTGTTCCACAGGTCGTGGGTGAACATCTCGTTGGACTTGTCAGCTGTCTCCATATCAAAAGGCAACTCAGCATCACCGAACATGGCTGTCTCATTGTGGAGTTCCTCCATCATCTCGTCTACAGTTGTAGAAGTCGGTGTTGCAGAGAGATCCTCTTCGTCAGCGAGAAAATCCAATCGTCGCTGAGTAATGGAGTGCAAAAAGCTACGACGATTCGCGAAGTCTACTGACGAGTCAGATACGGCTGAAAATGGCTCATCTCCTTCCGAAATCGTCGAGAGGTCCGTGTCAATATGCAAGAAGTTGTAATGCACTTCCGTGATAAATGGTTCCAGATCACCGTTGGTAATGTCCAGACAATCCTCGTCGCTATCAGTGTCACTATCACTATTGTAAACAGTGAACTGATCCGACTTGCGGTCTGATTCAGCGATACAGCTGCGTTGATAGTCCATCCCAAGGAGAGTATCGAGTGATGTGTAACGCACAAGGGTCTCTGTAGTAGGATCAAAGAACGCTGCAGAATACGATGCATGGACAGGATCCAATGCATCGGGCCCGTCATAAGCGATGTCAGAGATATCCGAAATTGTGTCAGACACATCAGTGTCGCTGCGGCTGCTGTACTCTTCATGATCGTCGCAGTTCTCCAACAGACGATCGACCTCGTCTGGACACTTTAGAATGTCCTCGAGCGAAACCCAAGGGTGCTCTGAATCTGGAGCAGTAGCCATCTGGGGGGTAATCGTAGGCGTCATCTGAGTAGTGAGTGTGGGCGTCATTGAGATAGTAACTGTAGGTGTACGGGCATCAAATGGAGGTGTCTTCGGCAGCGAGTCTGGGCCAAGAATATCGACGAAGGATGTATACACAACATCTTGGTCATTAGACGGCTTAGGAGTAGCTTCCAGCAGAGGAGTGTCCGGCACATCCTCGAAGAGCACCTGCGGGTCCAAGCACTCATCAACAAGGTCTATAACTTCCCGCACCGTGTCCTGCTCGGACCGGGCACGACCCACTGCTGTCGAGATTGGAAGAAGAAACTGTTCACCCGGTAGAAGAATGCCATGGCCAGCACAGTCCATGTTGAAAAACTCACCGTCGGTTTGATCAGCTAAGAATGCCGCTGTGGCCGCTTGAAGCTCAGCAATGTCATCTGTGGTGGCCACATAATCGCCGTTGTTGTATTGGTCGGTCAAAAATGCTTTGGTAGCATCCTGGAGCTCCCCTATACCTTGATCAATTGTAGCATAGATGGCCTGCATCTTTGCGACAGATGAAAATTGTTTTGGGTGGTAGGAAGGTGAAGAGGTGATAAGTTGGTGAGATTGGTTCGCGAGTCGAAGTGTATCTTTTCTAGGTTTAAGTGTTCGTCTCGGTGGAAAACACTTAGCCTCGAACCGCTCTGTCTGGAGGAATTGTAACATTTAAAAAGGTCTTAATGTATGTGGCCGGCAAGAGCGTTTCTTTGTTAAATAAACACTGTGCGGCTGTCACGCCATGTTAACTAACTACGCTAATGTTACACCAATTCACACACAATGCAGTGAAATATAAAATATTTCACTATGGCAGCGCCGGATTTGAATTAGTTGCGTTTGCTGGCTTCGTCGGCGATCAAATCATGTTTCAGATCGTGCAACCTTACATTCATGAGGTAGTCGGTCAAGACCATGTAGTCCTAGTCCTATAGATTGTTTATAGCAAGGTGTACACTCACGCACTCAGACCTCGAAGGTGTTGTACTGTGAAGAAAATGCGACAATGTCGAAGACCGACTAGTTGCCAGATATTATTGCAGAACTCGCCCATAGATGATATCGCATAGAATGTCTCATAGTCTCCTGGTCATCTACAATTTAAAGTTCCCCACGATCCATCTCAAAGATCATCGGATATCTCGTCGCCGCATCCTCCAACTCCCGCATCTGCTTCGTAAACAGATACATTGGCACGCTCCACATCATCCATCCAAAAACCCAGATGTACCCAAAACCTCTTTCTAACTTTGAAACCCCTCCAGTTCCCACACGTCCCTCCACCCTAGCTCTGACACCTGACCTCACCCAGAGATCCCATACCACCCCTTCAACCATGATAGGCAGCGTTTGTCCCGAAAACCACATGAAAACACAAAACATGTTTCCACGGCCCTGCGTCTGGAGGAACACCACGAAGGCATGCATCGCTCCGCTCACTACAAATACTGCACTATTCTCTACCAGTCTGCGCAGCACACCAGTATTCAGCCACCCGCAACTCCGTCGTGTGATTAGTTTGATGTGCGCATTGAAAGACTCGCGGATGAAATCGTGCCAGTAGATACCCCAGTAGCGGCGCACGGTGTACACGGAGCTCAAGGGTCCAAATAAGGGTGTCCATTCGTACGGCATGTCGAGGCGCAGAATGGATACGTAGAGAACGGCGAAGATGGAGTGGAGGGATGTGAACCAGAGGGCATCGGAGATGCAGATGTCATATACCATTGCCAGACGCAGGCGAAGGTTGTGATCATAGTCCATATCAGCAGGCCAGAGGAGTTTATCGAGAAGGTATCTCATTTCGAGACACAGAACAGCTTGGAGGATATGCTGCAGACCGAATGACAGGCGGGTCGGTTGTGGTGCACTCGGTCCTGGGATGTCGTCGCATTTCTCGTTCTGTCCAACAGGGACTGTACGATACGAACCCAGCTTTCTCGTGTACAGTACCTTCCCGGCAAGCCTGAATCGCTCTTTCCACCCGTCGGTCTCCGCAAAACGCGGATTCCATTTCTCAATCAACAGCACGTTACTCACGTGCGCAGCCTCAATATACAGCAAGCGACCCAGCGTATCGTTGATCATAAACCACGGTGTAAGGCTTAACTGATGTATGAAAGCGTGGGTCGCGGGTAGCAGGTAGATCGCGAATGCAAGATAGCGGTGGTGCGGTGGGTAGGCCAGGATACACAGGGTGTATACGATTGAGAGTGCGAATGTAAGAAGAGGTGGAACTGTTGGTTCCGACCAGAACAGTTCGAGCATGTTGTCGGCAAAGAGTGGAGATGTAGAGATAAGAGAGAACTTCAATAGTGGCGGCGAAGTAGGTTGGAAGAGGGAGGCGACGGCTGCAAAGCGTTGTAGTGCGGGGCGTTGAGCAGACACTGCTAACAAGTGAAAGTGAGAGCGAAGCAGGTAAAGTTGCAAACAGACTCGGCAGCTGGCAGCGACTTAAATGTGTGCAGATAAATCTGCGAAAAAGGGTTTCATGTACCGTGGGTGGTTCGAGGTCCCGCGAACCCATGGTAGAGGTAGGGTTTTGTGTGTATTATTCGTTCTTTGCTTTCAAAGTGCCAGGTGGCCGCTCGGAGCTGGCAAATTGTGTAATGACCGTACCGTTGTACTCCCTCGCAAGATTTAGTACAGCATCTCATCAATTTTGACTAAAATGCAAGAGTGGCAAAAGTTGGGATTCTGAACGTTAGTGGTACTTAGCATAATGAAAGGATAGTCAGAACTTCTCAAGATGGCTACATAACAGTCGCGTTTACTTGTTACTTATTTTTATGTGAGTCCGTCCGGATTTCTCGGTGTCTACTGGAGAGTTCACTGCGCGCATGCGCTGCAGCCTCTGCAGTATCTCAGTAGCGCTGTCAGTAGAAAGTAATGGTGCTTTGCAGTAAGTAGCGCAGAAGCACCGCGCAAGAAATGGTGTTAAAAATGGAATGTGCCCTGAGATAAAGTTGCTTACTTCCACCCTCGAGGATATCATATGCAGCAAAAGCCCGCGCGCTCGCACCACGAACATCTAGCAATAAAAAGGCGGCATACAAACAACCAACAAAAGCCCCTAAGCAGCTCACTACGCCACTGTCTTCTCTCCCCAGAACAACTTCCTGAGATGCGAACTCCACCTCCGCTTCCGCTTCTCACGATCCTGCTCCTTAGCTGCACCCCTCATGGATCTAAAGCTGCGACTCGTCATGCGCATCGTCCTTGACTTCGGCCTCTCCTCCATCTCGCCTTCCTCGACAATGCCGAGCCCATCAATGTTCGGCGGCGGATTGCTGTGGTAGAAGCTGGTCCAGCGCCTAGGCTCCTTGCGCGGTCTGGGTGAGCCTGTGCTCGTGCCCGGGCGGTCGGAGAAGGGCGCGAGTAGTGTATGATTGGGCCTTTCCCTTGGTGAGCCCATGCTTGTGCTTGGGCGGTCAGAGAATGGTGTAGGTGGTGAATAAGTGTAGCTGCTGTGTCTGCTGCGCGCGGAGCCGAAGGAGAAGGGGCTAGGTCGTAGCGAGCTAGGTGTGCCGGCGGACGTGGACGGGCGGGTACGCGTGGGGGTCTTTGGCGGCGCTAGGAACTCGTCTGCAGCCCACTGGGGGGTCGAGGGGTGGCCGGAGCGCTTTCGGAGGACCTGTCGTGGACGTTGGCTGTGAAGTAGTCAGTAGGTGATCTTCCAATAAATCGCGGATACTTACGATCGTCCTCGCCTCTCGAGTTCGTGGAGATGGTGCTCGCTCTCCTTAAGAGTGCGCTTCAAGTCGTCTCGTTCTTTGCGCATTCCCTGCAGCTTGATCACTTGCTCGTCTCGCTGCATGCGAATGCGCTCGACTTCTTTTGCCCAGTCGTCGAGATCCTCTGGCGATGACTCGATGCTAGCACACGTTGATGCGATGGAAGGTTGACTGCGCAAACTACCGCCGGTGCTGCTAGGTATCGGGCTCAAGTTTCGATTCCTTGAAGGGGTCCCTTGATCTCTCCACTCGATGTGATCCCTGGTCCGCGAAGGCGTGGCAGGTGCACTGGGTTCCGAGTTCTGCCATTCTTCAAGAACTTCGAGGTGGCTGATCTTCTCCTGTAGTGTCGCTACGAGTGCTTCGAAAGCCTTCTTATCTTCTCGGAGTTCGCGCACTTCTTGCTCAAGCGACGCAAATGACATTGCAAATTCTTCCTTGGTTTGTCGGAGCTCGGCAATTGTGGCATCTTTGGCATGCATCTCATTACGCAAATGACTATTGCTGCGCTTATGAGAATCGTCCGCAGCCTTTCGCTCTTCCTGTAGATGTGCATCATGGTCTCTCCTGAGTTTGTCGTAGGCTGCATGGATATCCTTGAGTCTCTTTTCACTCGACGAACTGAGCTCCTCGACGAACTGCTCCTTGTCGTGGAGCTCTTCGGCCATCTTTTCCTTGCTTTTGTTAAGTGACTTGATATTCTCTTCTTGGTCGTCGATCTGATGATGTAGGTTGGAATTGTGGTTGGCCAGTTCCTCAAGCTCCCGTTCTTTGCTTGTAAGCCGTTGCTCGTATTTTGAGGCCAGGACTCGCGACTCTTCAAGCTTCGCTTCAGATTCTTTGACGATCTTCTTCAAGTGCTTCTCGTTGTCCTTCAAACTAGCTTCGGTCGCAACCATCTTAGAGTTGACAGTGTTCAGAAATTCTTCCAGCTGAATGTTCGTGTTGCGGACATTCGCGAGGTCCTCTTCAGCTGAAGCAAGCCGATCAAGCAGATTGCTTTCGGTCGCCTCTAACTTGGCGTTTGTATCTCGCAGAATCTTGAGTTCCTCGTCAACTTTAAGTCCATGGACAGTTTGTGCAAAATGCTCTGATACTGCAATATCGAGTCGCATCTGAGTCGCACGTAGGTCGCGTTCGAGGTTGGTGCTATGTTCAGCCATAGACTTCGATCGGTCCTCCAGCTTGGTGTGCTTAATTCTTTGTTGATCCAGGTCTTCGCGAACGCTTGTAAGCTGGCGTACATGCACTTCCTGCTCGGATTGGAGTTTGGCGATCCGTGATTGCTGACGCTTCAACTCTTCTTCAGCGCCGGACACCTGGTGTTGCAAAGCCTCGTTCTGTGACTGGAGTGCGGTGAGGCTCGACTGAGAGGCCGACAACTCGTTACGTAGACTCTCACTGCATACCAATGCTTCGTTGTATTGCCTTTCCACCTCATTCTTTCCGTGTCGCAGGCTGCAAAGCTCCTTCTCCGAAGTGGCAAGCCTTTCATCAAGCCCTGACCTCTCTGTCTCGGCTGCCATCAAGCGAGAGCGCAGGCGTGTCAACTGTTCTTCGAGATTGCCTACACGCTGTGAAGCATCTTCAAGTTGATTTTGCAAATTGACCCTCTCTTGACGCACACAATCAAGCTCCTTGACATTCTGTGCTAGTTCAGCGTCAATAGTTGCCTTGTCGGCCTCCAAGCTGCCAAGTCGAATAGCCAGGGTTTTATGACCTTTCTCGAAGGTGTTACTTTCGTCCATCACACTATCGAGCTTGGTTTGAAGTTGGCTATGGCCATGCTTGACATCAGCCAAGGCTCTTTCGGTCTCCACAAGCTTGTTGTCAAGAGACTGGTTGTGAGCTTCGAGGCTTGCCAGTCGAGCGAGCGTCGATGTGAGCTGACTATCGAGATCTTTGCGGGACGTGCTCACGTTATTAAGTGTCCCTTCCATACTCTCCTTATCTTTCTTGATATTCTCGAGCTCGGCATCCTTGAGAGATATATGAGACATGAGCTCGGCATTTTTCGACTCTACATCGTTCATAGCGGTTCGGGCTGAGGCGAGATCTTTCTCGAATATTGCGCTTGTCGTCAGAGCTGTAGCAAGCTTCGCCTCAATCTCGATCTGCACCTGGCTGAGCTTGGTCAACTCTTGAGTTGTGTTGTCGAGTTTGTTTTTGGTGTCGCGTTGGCGCTGATGAAGGGTAGTCAGCTCCGCAGTGGTGCTACTAAGCTGCGTCTCGGCTACGTCCTTAGCATCTCTCAAACTAGCCAGCTCTTCTGTAGTGACCCGAAGCTGGTCCTCCACATCGGCCTTTGCTTGCTGCAGACTGCTGATCTCTAGGTGCGCCTGGCTTAGCTGTTCGTCAACACCGGCTTTGCTCTGACGGAGCGCTTCAAGGGAGCTATTGGCGTCAGCGAGCTTGTCTGATAACTCAGATTTGTCAATTTTGCTTTGCGTCAATCGGGACTGAACAACCTCAAGTTCTTTCTCGAGCCCAACAATAGAACTGTCAGCAGTAGCGAGCTTTTGCTCGCCTTCAGCTTTGTCCAGACGAAGCTGTACTAGTTCTCCCTCAATGTCAGACAGCCGCGCGGTCAGATGTTCTTCAGCCTTTGTCTTCTCGTGTCGCGAATCTGACAGCTCATTGTTCACATGACTTAGGTGTGTTTGAAGCTTGGTATTGTCGGTCAAAAGATTACGCAGTTCCGACTGCACTTGATCGAGTTCGTTTTCAAGGCCAGATTTAGCAGTAATGGTGGCAGCAAGCTGCTTATCGGTATCGATGTTGTTCTGTCGAAGACCCTGGACTACACCATCCGTAATAGCCAGTTTGGATATCAGACCGGATCTTTCGATGCCAAGATCGTCTACCTGCAATTGAGCCACTCTGAGTTTATGTTCGAGCTGCTCTTTGGAGCCCAGTGAAGCAGTGAGCCTTTGCTCAACGTCTGCATGGGCTTGTTGAAGGTCCGCTAGATTTCCCTCCATAGCGGTCACTTTTGAAGACAACCCGTTTTTCTCGGTCTCAAGCTGGCCTACTTTTGAGTGCGATTTCGCAAGACCGTCTTCGAGCTCAGTGTTGGAATTTCTGATCTTGTCTAATTGGCTTTCGAGTTCGGCCTTTTGATTTCGAAGGATGCTCATTTGGTTTTCCAAGGTGACATTAGCATCTGCTGATTTTTCCAGTTCAGCCTCAACATCAGCTTTGTGACGATGAGCCTGGACAAGCTCCTCTTCTGTAACTGACAGCTTGCGAACAAGGGACTGGAGCTCGGTTTTGGTCGTCGCTAGTCGTGATTGAGTAGACTGTAAGTCGCGTACGAGGTCGTCATAGGAAGATTGTAGAGTTACAAGTCGTTGTTCGGTATCTTCCTTAACTTGTCGTAGACAGTGGATGTTCTCTTGTAGAGCAGCAAGTTCTGATTGGCGCTCAGATGTAACTTGTTCGACCTCGCTGAGCTTAGCCCGCGCTGAGTCCAATTGGCTTTCCAGTTGGGTGGTGCTGATGTCGAAATTCTGGATTTTAGCTTCCAGCTCTTCTTTGGTGGCTGACATCTCGTCTAGCTGCTCACGCAGGCTCGCTCTCTCGACCTCGGACGCCTCACCACCTCTTTCAAGAATGCGGAGGCGCTCATCGACCGTCATCTTTGCGTCGCGACTGTCCTTGACAGCGTTTTCTAGCTCCGAGACAAGAGCTCTGAGGGATTTGCTCTCCTCTTGTGCGGTTTCGAGGTTACTCTGGGTTTCGGCTTCTGTTGACTTGCTCACACTGAGATCTTGATCGAGACGTTGTAGGGTTGTCTTCAGATCTGAACTCTCACGCTTCAGGTCCTCCATCTGAGAACGAGTATCGTCGTGCTGGCTCTGCAGATTGGTTTGCGAGGCCTCAACTTCCTTGAGCCGCAACTCTGCTTGGCTCCTGTAACGTTGGGCTTGTTGCAATTCTTCGCGCAGCGAACACTTCAGACTTTCGGAAGTCCGCAGCACTTCCTTGAGAGCCGCCACCGAAGCTTCCATCTCGCGAAGCTGGTCATTGCTCGTCTGCAGGTCGCTGTTCAGTCGGGCCTCGACCTCGATCTTCGCGTCATGACTTTCCTGCAGTTCGAGCTCCAGAGCATGGACTCTTTCTTCAGAACTAGATAAACTCTCCTGAAGTTGAACCTTTTCTACTTCGAGGGCAGCAAGCGCGTTGTTACTTCCATCCAGCTCTTTCGAAAGTTGCGAATATGACTCTTGCATAGTATTCAATTGAGCCTCAAGGTCTGATCTCTCTTCTAAAAGGCACTTGAGTCTCGCTTCGTTCTCCGACCCAACTCGCTCAAGAGAGCAATTCTTCTCTTTGAATGCCTGTAAGCTAGACTCCAGTGTGCTGTGCTTCTTTCGCAATTGCTGGAGTTCCGCATGGAGCTGTGACTTAGCAGTCGTCTCATGGTGCAGGCTTTGTCCAAGTGCTCGAAGCTTCGTCTGGGTCTGTACATCGACTTGCTCGAGTTGCCCGACACGTTCACGCGCGCTCTCGAGGTCTGTTTCTAGATTCTCGTAGGACGAGTAGAGCGCATCCAGCTCAGACTGGAGCTTGTTTTGAGCCATGTTTTCCGATTGACAGCGTTCATTCAGTGTACGAATTTCGCCCTCAAGCTTGCTCTTCACGCCCCGTGTCTCATCCAGTTCTTTAGCTAGCACGCCGCGCTCCTGTGCCTCATCGTCAAGTTGTGACTGCAATACCGAGAGCTCATTCCGTAAAACCACTAAAGCCTCTTGAGATGTCTTTTGGGTGCTATTCGCGTCGTGGACCTGGTCGCGCAGCGCTGAGACAACGTCGCTTCCCACCTTGATCTTCTTCTCGTTGTCTGCAAGAGTTGTCTCGTACCCGGCGATCTTCTGTTCGAGAACTTGTATGTAGTGAGAGCCCCTATCGAGACGCTTTTGAATGTCCGCTTGCGTCGCGTCCTTTTCCACAAGACGCTGACGTACGTCTTCCTCTTGGCGCTGAGCTCTCGTCCAACTTTCTCGCAGACCACGCAAACTCGTTTCCAGAGAGGCGTTTTGGGTTTCGAGACTGTGTAAGCGAGACTCACCATCATCAAGTCGCCGTTCGAGTGCTGCCTTCTCTTGCTTCAGTGCGTCAATCACGCCGAGCCTCTGCCCACTGCTTTTCTCCAGCTCCTCGATCTTTTCGTTCTTGGAATGCAATTCCTGCTGTAAGACCCTCTGAAAATCCGCAAGGGACTTGAGACGTAGTCGAGTGTCGTCCAGGCTCCCCTCGACATCAGCTTTTGATGCTTCCAGTCCAGCAATTTGGGCCTTGTGCCTGCGCACTTCCTCTGCAAGCGCCTCCTTCGCCGATTCCAAAACGTCCTTATCATCCCTGCCCTTTGTGCACTCTGTTTGTAATGCTGCGATGCGGTTTCGACAGGCAGCGAGGGCCCGATCGGAGTCGCGCTTTGCCTTGATCAACCGGCTGTCTGACGTTCGTATGGCGGTGACGCGCTCGTTGCAAGGAATAAGCTCCCAGTCCGTGTCGTGCCGTTCAGAAGAACCTGGCTGCGTCGACGTTCCGGGTGACTGTATTGAGATCTCGGAAAGGTTGACATATCGTGCCGGCGGTGAAGGAGGAGGAGAAAGTGGGCTCGGCTGACGGCGATGTGTAGACGTTTTTGGATTGGCATCTGTAGTACTGTTTAGCTAGGCTTGTTGTTGTAACAGCAGGATTCTCACACTGCAGTGTCAGCATAGATGCCCTTTCCAAAGCCTCCAGTATTTCCTTGTTCCTGCCCTCTTCGATGCGCAGAGACCTCTTCAGTTCTTCCACTCTCTTCTCGGCGTCCCTTCCGTCAAGATAGTGGCTCTTCCGACTTCTTACCAGATTGCGGGCACTCGTTGCTATCTGCTTTTCCTTCACAGAGATGTTGACCGCCATGCGAAAGGCCATTCGACGCAATGAAGTCACCGATTGCTTTGCCTCAGCGCCAGCAATCTGGTGTACCTTGAGCTCTGCACGCAGATTGTTACGCTGGCTCTTGATGTATGACAGGTGCGCCCAGTTGGTTATCGGCGTGAGCTTAGCAACAATCGTGAAGTAACAGCAGGCTGAGACCGAGGAAACAGTGAAGGAGGGGTCGTAAACACGCCAGTGCACGCGACCTTTCAGTGCTGTCTAACGGCCGTCGCGCAGGAGACGAGCTGGCGGTTAGGTTAGGGCGCGGCTGCCGTCGTCTGTCGAAGAGACCTCGATGCGCCTGTCGAACGATCAGGAGAACGACTCCGCGTTCAAGGCCGACATGGTCATGGCGGCGCAAGCGAGGATCTTTTCTGGGGCATGGATGGGCCCTTGTCGCCGGTTCGCCCTATCATAAAACTTCTCTCGTGATGGGGATCGAGGGTGGAGTGCTGCACACCACGCTACCGACAGCCACAAACGGGTGATTTCGCAAGGGAGCCGTAGATAGTATGAATGTAACTACAACAAACCTTACCGCGCTATGTTAAGGTGCTCAGTACCGCACTACAGCTGAAGTTGATGGACTCTGGTGACAGTAAATGAGCTGCAATTTGGCGGATTGCATTTCGCGTATTTCGGCTCTGTTCCGCGAGTCTGCCCGTTGCGCTAATTCTGCCACGATCTCGACACCATCGAGACCTCCGAGAATGACGACACTGGAGGGTACTTTTCTTGCCAGGATCGCGACACGTATAATCGGATGCGAAACGCAAATGCCATTAAGTTGCTGTAGACCCCTGTAAACACTGGAAATGTCACTATACCTACCACAGTATTGCCAAAAAGGCTCTTCAATAGTATACCGGTACTCTGCAGCCTGCCATGCCATTCGTCGCCTTGTTGGCTGAAGTGCCAGGTTGGTCTTGCAGTATCTCGCAGTATCGAGACAGCGATAAACAGTGCAATGTCTTCCAAACCGGCTCCGAGGTCTTGACTACCCATAAAAGAAGAATGCCCCCGGGTTTTGCTCCTCGGTCACGTGCGATTGACGACACAC
>CAJPVJ010002605.1:0-12675 GCA_905397405.1 Oppiella nova
ATTTATATTACAGTGTCGTGTGCCGCACCGGTCCCAGTCTTGTGGGGCAACAGTCAGCGGTTGTGGTGATTGGCAATCGCGCCGGTGTTACCCGGGCTCAGGAGAAATTCCAATATAAGGTATGTGTGATGTTATAAACAATCCCTTAAACATAATAATGTCGTTTCCAACTCTCATACCATATACCAGAATATTGATTGAAAAGAGAGAAAAATTATTTTTGACAAAAAATGAAAAACTCTGTTGTGTTTTCTCTTAAGTTAATGTACTTTCATATCAATTTCATTCTTGAGAGAGAAATATACGATATATTTATATTATAGACATAAATCCTTTTAGGAGAAAAACCCCCCAAAACCTACGGTTAGAGACTAAAACCCAAAGCGAATATTAAGTATTGAAAGACTGGAAGGCTTTTATGGTCGCAAAAGTAATTTTTGTTGAAAACTTTTCCACATTCAATGTTTGGTTCAATTATTGTCGTATATTATCCACGATTACTTATATTTGAAACAAATTTTTGATCGATTGTGTTTAGGTTCCGGCGAATGATTGATATAATTTTAATTACAAATTTCTATGTTTATTGGAGTCGAGATCTAAAAAGGCTTTTATTATAATATCTTATCATTTATACACCGATCACATAATGACATGATATCGCAAATTGTGTTTACAATACAATACCTGACACTACAATAGAGAATAAATAATACGGTTATATGAAAAAGTAATATACAATTTATGTTTTAAAGGCTAATACACTTTATTACAGTGTATTGTGTTTGTTGTAAAGCCTACTACTCTTAGGATTAAATATTAGTTAACATTTAGTACTCGCAGTGTTTGTTAGCGTTAGACCAGAATTTGCTTTCAATTTCAGTAAACTATAGAGAATTGTATTGAAGTGAAGAGAAATGGTCTCATCGTTTCCATTCGCTATACAATTGGCTGAAGTGTGGTATCGGTGTCGCAGGTGTTTCCACTCTCATGTAAAGCGTGATAATAGTCATCCAAATTTGTTTCTCAAGACACGCATTGTTTGATACCTTTTTTAATAGCAAACTATTTCTTTCATTCACTACATTCTCCCCACTTGTGTGTTGTGTTTCACTTTATTTAGATATTTATTACATTTACTCAGAGAGAGAGAGAGAGAGAGAGAGAGAGAGAGAGAGAGATTTGTTTTTAACTCAAGAATTACTGATAGTGTACTTCACCACCAATTCTGTAGATTTATAACAATTCTTAAAAGAATTTCCTTTTGTTTGATATATTAATATAACTTATTTTTACTTTTTTACAGTAGTATGTGAATAGTATTATAACTTTATTTGTTGCCCACAATCTCTGTTATCATAGCAATAATAATAATAAGGTTTTTTGTTTTTGTTGTGTCCAATAATTTATTTTCCATTTGCTATCTAATCTTTTTCGGTCACTACTGAAAAATCAATGCTTTTATTGCTTGAGTACAGCAATAGTTTATCCAATCTTATACTTTATATAAGTCCTCGATAACAACCTTAAAGAGTGAGTTTGAGTTATAGTTGTCTTTAGTTTTATTTTTAATCTTTTGCTCTAAAAACACGATTCTATTCCCGGTTTTACAAAAATTAATTGTTTGTTATATATTTTTTATTTGTCTGTCATTTTAAACCCCAATAAAAATTAATCGGTAAAAGGGAATTCAATTCTACTTATGTTGTAATATATAAATATAATTCTGATAACGAGAATTGCCTTAATTTGCTCGCATTATATAAATGTTTCGCAAGAATATTACTTAATATTAGTATTAATATAATAAGTCTAATCAAATGTAAGGTACGGAATATTCTTTACTAAAAGCAAGCAAATGAACATCAAATGAGATATTCTTAACGCTCTTTCAGCAGCTGTTACGACAGGAATATCGGAAAATACATTTAAATTACTTAAGGGAAGGGAAAAGTAGTTTTCAAAAGGCATTGTTTGTGTAATTAGTGCTAATATTTAGCAACTCATTAGCGAATATATAGTTTGTGTCGGGATATGAATAATGATAACTAATTCTTATAATCATATCATATATAACCACTCGATTGGGTGTGTCTTCCCTCATAAATATTAATATATTTTGTTGTATTTCATTATCACATGAATAGTCGGTTCACTTGAGTGATGTCAACCCAAAAGTTGGTCCACAATCGGGCGGCACCCGACTCTACCTGTCCGGCACTAACCTTAACATCGGCTCCAATACCGAGATCTTCTTGGATGAGTTGCCCTGTCGTGTGGAACGGTATGTATTATATAACTTTGATTTGATTTAACAATTAGACCAATTGGTCCGAAATGAATGCAATCAATCATTTTGTTGTCATCCCTATTGAATGGACAGTTCGTTGGCGAGCAGTAAACAGTTGAGTTGTCGCACCACTCCTGCACCCCATTCCTCATTCACTGTCAGACAACTGGTGTTGAGAATCGACGGCTCCAACCATACGCTAATGAATCCGTTTCACTACACCAAAGACCCCACGATTGACAGGATATACCCATTGGAGAGCTTTTTGAGCGGCGGTCGACCGCTGGTGGTGTCCGGCAGTAACTTCACATCCATTCAGTCGCCAAGAATTGCCGTCTTTGATGAACAGAGTCTTGTCAACGAAACGGTAAGACAATCGCCACAAACCCTATTAGTTTTGACAATCAATTGATTTCCCATTTCATTATCTATTGATACAGTCGTGTCATGTCATAAACGCGACCACAATGTCGTGTCCGTCACCCAAAGTCATCGAAGATGGCGTTCAGAGTCCTTCGCGTTCACCACAAGTACGCGATGTCAGCAACAGTGGCCTTAAGTTGAAGATTGGTTTCGTTATGGATGACGTCCAGTCTGTTAGAGATTTACAAGAGTTTTATCCAATGATTGCATCGAATTTAGTGTACGTTTTGGACCCAAAGCTGTTCCCATTTGAAGACAAAGGCATTAAGTTATATAAAGGAGAGTCTCTTGTGATTGAAGGCGAGAATCTGAGACTAGCGTCGAGTGAACACGAGGTGAACGTCACGATCGGCACCAGGAGTTGTAACATCACGTCATTGAGTATGACACAACTGGTGTGCTTCCCACCTGATGTCCAACCGTTGGGAACCGATGAAATCGGACGCTCCACTGATAACGACTTGCCCGCCGTTGTCGTCAAAGTGGGAAACCTTCGCTACGACATCGGGTTCTTGAGATACGAGGTGTCGGCCGCCTATGAGTTGCCGCCACTAGTGATCGGCTGTTTCGTAGCGGCCGGCGCTGTGCTAATGCTGTTGAGTCTGATCGTGTTGGCCATATTCAAGCACAAGAGCACACAAGCGGAACGGGAGTACAAACGGATCCAATTACAGATGGATACTCTCGAGAACAGTGTCCGATCTGAGTGTAAACAGGCTTTCGCTGAATTGCAAACCGATATGACTGACTTAAACAACGACTTGCAGACCACTGGCATACCTACCCTCGACCACAGAGCCTACATTATCAAAGTCTTCTTTCCGGGATTACCAGATAATGGGAGTCCTATTTCGCTCGACTATAAAGTAAGCATTTCATTGGTTTTCTATTGATATCCCTGAGAGGAATACTGATTGATTGGGAAACAGTTTTGTTAATTATATTTATGATAAACTTATTGATTGGTGTTGTCTGTCGTGAACAGCTCTCCAACGGTCATCCATTCAATAGCGAGGAATCGATGGCACACTTCGAGCAACTCATATACAACCGCTCCTTCCTGTTAGTGTTCATCGAAACACTTGAATACCAGAAATCATTTACAATTCGTGATAAGTAAGCATCGATTTCAGTCATTTGTCTCACAGCGCAACCATTTCACAGACAGTAATCCCATTCCTCTGAACTTTTATTTTATTGTCTCTCTTTTTACTCCTTCAGAGTTAATGTGGCGTCACTTTTGATGATTATTTTGATGGAGAAAATGGATTACGCCTTCGAGTTAGTCATAAAAGTCATGAATTACCCAAAGATGTGATAATTAATGGCAAACTTTTTTCTGTTACTTTAGTATACTTCGAGAGCTATTAATAAAACTGATTCAAAAGTACGTGGCCTCAAAGCACCCGCAACTGCTGTTACGGCGCACCGAATCGGTGGTGGAGAAGCTGTTGACAAACTGGATGTCTCTTTGCATGTATAAGTACATCAACGAAGTGGCCGGCAGTTCGCTATTCCTCTTGTTTAACGCCATTAAGCATCAGATAGAGAAGGGGCCCATCGATTACGTGACCCACGACTCCCGGTACTCCTTGTCTGAGGAGCGACTGCTCCGGGAACAGGTAGACTACTCCGGTGTCACCATTCATGTTATACAGGAGGGACTCGTTGATAAAGTCCAGTGTCGTGTCCTTAACTGCGATACCATAAGTCAAGTGAAGAGCAAAATCGTGGACATCATCTATAAGAACGTCCCGTTTTCCCAAAGACCAACCGTTAATGAGGTGGACCTCGAGTGGAGGCACGGGAGAGGCGGTCATCTCATACTCGCCGACGAAGATCTCACTTCTAAAGTGATAAACGGCTGCAAACGGATCAATACTTTAAGCCATTACGGCATTAAAGATATCGCTGTAATGGGACTCATAGTAAAGGAAAGGCGTTCGAGTAATCACTTGTACGAAACCATACCATCGCACAGTCCGTCTCACTCGCCCTCCCGGAACAGTTACAACACGTATTCAAACAACTACTCCAACCCCTACTCCAACAACTATTCCCATTATTACAGTACTATTAACACTAATAGTACCCGAGTCTGTGATGATAGACAGGTGCGCACCTGGCATCTGGTCAAACCCTTCGACGACAACCACACCGCCTCCTCCAAGGATCAGCTCCACAAAGCCATACCTGAGATCTATTTGACGCGACTTCTCTCCACAAAGGTTTGTATTTTAGTTTTTATTTCTTTTCGTGGATTAGTTTTATTATATTAATTGTGTGAATGTAGGGAACGATTCAGAAATATGTGGACGACTTCTTGTCCACAATACTGACGGTCAACGATAAGCTGCCCCTCGCTGTCAAATGGCTGTTCGACTTATTAGACTCAGCGGCAGCCGATTATGGCATCACTGATCCCGAGGTGATCCACGCCTGGAAAAGCAATAGGTATTCAATTGTCTAACAAATGTCTTAGAAAACAGACCCTCACATGTTGTTTGTGTGTTTGTAGTCTTCCGCTCCGATTTTGGGTGAATTTAGTCAAAAATCCCGACTTCTTGTTCGACATCGAAAAGTCATCGGCAGTGGACTCGTGCCTATCGGTGATCGCACAGACATTTATGGACTCCTGTTCCACACAAGAGCACCGGTTGGGAAAGGACTCGCCATCCAATAAGTTGCTGTTTGCCAGAGATATCCCGGTCTACAGGAAAATGGTGTCTAAATATTATTCAGAGATCGCGTCGTTGCCTCCCATTCACGAGTCAGATATCGTCGCGAATATGAACGATATATCACTTGTAAGAAGCGATTCATTATTTATGTGAACATTTAATGGTTACAGAAATTAATGATAATTTTTATCATCCCCAACAGTCATACACGGGTGAAGTGGATACGTATAACGCGTTGAGGGAACTGTATGTCTATGTGTCCCGATATAGGGAACAGCTATTCGAAGGCCTCTGTTGTGATGTTCAGAGTCAGAGACAGCACCTGCACCTCAAGTTGGAGACCATAGCCTTCTCGATGGGCAGTCAGGAAACAATGTTAGTCTAATCAGCCGTACGTCTCACCAAATGTTGTCTCAAAACCACTTAGTCTTTGATTAATGAAATTGTAAAAACAATTTTTAACAATTGTTTTGTAATTTATAGACAATTTTGTAAATATATTCGGAGATATTTATGAGAAAAATCTATTTATAACTTATATTATATGTAATTTTTATTATAAATTAACGATGAAAAAGGAAATCTCTTATTTCTACTGACTTTCAATGGCTTTTCATTGGAAATCTATGCATTTTACTGCGAAATCACTTCATTTGTTAACATTGATAAAGATATGGATTTAAAATTTAAATTACAAAACAATCAGATCAGGGTATGAACGCATCAAATCTCTATTTGTAAATAATCTAGATTAATAGTGTATACAATGTATTGATAGTTGCTTTTCAAACAAATCCTTATTTCGATGATTAATTCAGAAAATCATAACTTTATATAAAAAATCAATGAATTATAATAATTTGAAGTGCACTCAACCATTCAAACCTGTATTCATACTAATTATAAATCATATTATAATTCATCTGTAATTTTGTTCATATTTTTTGATAACAAATATTATAAATATATTTAAGAAAAAATAAAGTTTTGAATTTTATAAATAATTTTGAGCGAAATGTTTATTTGAGAGTCAATTGTATTCAATAAAAGGATTTCTGAGATTTACTGTCGACGAGTCCGGTGGAGGAGTTGATGGTCTCAATGGAGCCAACTTTGGTGGCCGTGTCGGCCGAGACCTGGCTTTTCCTTTCGGACTCTTTTTTGCGGTCAGCCGTCGCCACAGAATTAGCTATCAATTCAATGCAATTAGGATTTCATTCATTTGCTTATGACTTATGCATACCTCTGGTTCTGACGTAAATGAATGCAACGATACATATGACGATAATTATGAGGAAAATAACGGACACTACTATTACGATAACCGCTGGAAAACTACTGGCGCCTTGAGATCCTGACTCATGTGGATGTGGATGGGTTGGCAAATTAGGGTCCGGTGCTGTTGTCGGTTGTGAACCCAATATAATCTGAGGACATCTGAAAAGCCCTCTCATTGTGTATGACTTTCACAAATTGATTAATTAATTCAAAATTAATAAAAAACTTATAATTATATTACAGTGTCTTTGAAATTGCGCTCTTTGTGACGACCCATGAGTTGATAGACTCTGGACTCAAGAGTGGTGTCATCAGGATTGATGAGAGCATAAACGACTTCTGGGTCTTTCCAGTTAAACATTCCCATGAATTTGGCAGAAGATTTCAGATTAGATCTCTTGAGCCCTTTATACCAATTGATGGTTAAGATGTCATTATAGAGAAGTGCCGACTCCTTCTGACCGCTGTATATAATGAACATTATTTCGTGGCTTTTCGGGTCATAAATAGCCGGTCTTTCGCCGAATCGTGTATAAGTCCACTCTTCGGGCCAGAAGTCCACTGATTGAGTCATATTCCAGGGATAGTCCGCGACCGACACCGGCGTCAATGAGGCGTTAGTTCCCACTCTATAAACAAGGGTTGACTCCTTCGATGTCTTTGTGTCTAATGTCCGAAAGAATATCAAACCATTTGCTTTGCTTATGAGTTGACAATATTCAGTGTCATAAATGTTGGGACAACTGGGGGTATGACTGATGAAAACACTGGACTTCACTGTTGTGTCTAAGAATTGAATGTAAATTAATTTCTATAGAAATGGTATTAAATAAGACAATAAAATACTGAATTCAAAGTGAGACGACATCTTGAGCGGTGGATTTGAGACAAATCTTAATTTCTCATCATAAGTCCACAACCAGTCCTCAAATGTGATGGCTATTCTCCATCCCAAGTGAAATACACCATCAAAACGAGGCGTTTCACAGAATTTAGGAGTTTCTTCGTTTGTTATGACATTAAATGTGTGAATAAAGATCACCAGAAATATGATCATTAAATGAAATCTCATATTTGATTGAAGTTTAATATGAATTTCTAAAATATTAAACTCAGAACTGATTATCAAATACCAAAGAATTACCGCTGAATTGTAATTTACAATTTAGTTGAATCGCGAGTATAACAATCAGTGTCCCCAAAAGGGTCATTATTTTCGTATTTATTACTTGATTTAACCTGATTATTGAACGAGCACTTAGAGAATCTACTAATTTATTTATCATTGAATCGGTTAATTTAGTTAAAACTTTAAATTCCAAACACTTTCAGTAAAACATTACTAATGTTACATTAGCCATCAACAGTTATTGAACTTGGATTATTCACTTATAGGTTATCTCGTGAAATTAAATTTTTCAAAAATCTAAACACTATTCTTGTTGTTCTTATGTTTGTGGCAATCGGTGTCTCAGCCGATGATAAGCCCTCTTTCTGTGCTTCTATTACTACCTCTCGAGTCATTCAAGTGTTTCGTACCAATGATCGCACCGTTTATTTGATGCTAAACACGAGTCAACACAGACTTGAATACTATCGGTTGAATCACTTCCGGTACGATAACCAACAGATTGGCTTCAGTGGTATGACACAAATGAATGGTAAGTGGAAGACTAGTGACAGACTCTCACAGATATCCTCCATCGCATCCGACTATTCTTCACCGTAAAACATCCAACCAATGATCAAATACTACTTATTGGCGTCAGCTATGAACAGGTGATACCTATTCATAAGAAACTAAATCATGGCTTAGATTCTCATTTGTGATACGGATTACGATGTGATAGGAGGACTATATCTACCAATTGATTGCGTACAGAGTAGTGGCCAATGATTTTGAAGAACTAGAATTTACCCGGATTAACATAAATCTATACAAATACGTGCCGGGAGAGGATCAGGAACATACTATCCCTGTTCCTCAAGTATCCCGAGGAAGACCTTCAGAACCGAATGTATGCCATTACTAACTTTCCGTATGACGAAGTGTCCGGACTTACGCGCAGATTCTTTGTCTATTATCTCGGTATTTGATCTTATTTTAGTGGTTTAATGCTATGAATTACAGTTTTTTTGCACAAAAACTAGAAATTCCATCAGAGAGTCAATTGAAAGCCAACGCCAGTCTAAAGCCCTATGACTTCAGGAGACATATAATGAAATGAGTTTCAGTTAATTACGGCACAAGAGATGAGTTGGAGGCACGACGAGGAGAGCGGCAAATGTATTGAGCAAAACATTGTCAACGCGTCCTTCACTTTGTCCACACTTTACACCAAAAACTTTGATTTGATTGAGTTCTCCAGCGATCTCTATTACATCAAAAGGGTTTCCGTCGCCACCAAAGTCTCGGAAGATCTTTAACTATTAAGTAACGGCTCAATTTGGCAACTATTTGGGTGCTCTCAACCTTCCATTACCCCCACTGCCACGGCCGGTGCTCCCGAAGGCAAACCTGAACCTCCAGTACCTTCCGAAGGCAAACCTGAACCTCCAGTACCTCCCGAAGGCAAACCTGAACCTCCAGTACCTCCCGAAGGCAAACCTGAACCTCCAGTACCTCCCGAAGGCAAACCGGGACTTCAGTACTTTCCGGAGCTTATCATCCAATTCACCGCAAAGAGTCAAATGATTTAATTGATACAAGAGATGAGGCAATGAATCCAATCCATAATCTTCTGACGACTGTATTTCAATACTATCCAAATAAAGACGTCTCAGTTGTGGACATCGATTGACAATCAACTCAATTGTTTGGCAATCAATACGAGTCTTCTTTAAGTACAAAGACTTAATGTTTGGACACTTCTTCAGGAGTGAATCCAAAGTTTGTTTGCAATCAATCAGATCTGCGTGTCTGAAGGTAAAGGTTTGAGTGATGTCTCCATCTTTCAACGGATGGTAATCTCGTTTACAGATATAGCCATCGAATCCAACTCTTAAGCCAATCTTACTCTTGAGAGCAATTGCCACACAATCCATGAATTGATGGCAAACTGTCTCTAATCTCGTCAGTTGTTTGACATCTAATTCATTGAATATAAGACCCAATACATCGTCATTCAAGACCACATGTTTTCCGGAAGTGATCTCTTTAGTGGACACAACACTCGAGTCAACAGTTTTCGATCGCTTCTTGTCTGAAGACATCTTAAGACTCGAAATGAAATGAAAAATTATGAAAATACTGTCAGTTTATTGAAAAATGTGACACTTTTATGACAAACAAATTATTCGTTGCAAACTTTTATTTTAGTAAAGTATTAAGTAATACAGTATTTCAATACTTTTGAGTTATATTTCTGATGATGTCTTCAGTAAAGTACAGAAAACGGAATCTAAATAAAAGAGTCATTTATCCAACGAATGGATCGTTTGATCCGATTATCAAATATTTAGGAATCGAGACATTCATTGCATTCAATCGCTCCACAAGTGATTCACTGGTTTCTGAATCCAATAAAAGTCTGAAACACTTCTTTGAAACTCTTTTCTCAATACAATTGATGCAAAAATGGGCCAAATCTGCGATGTCTTCAAAATACTTCAGAGACAAGACATTGAGTTCAGTGAAGAGATTGAGTTGTTGTGAATTGATGTGAGGATTAGGGCCTTCAATGAAAAGCTTCTTGAGTTGTGGTAAATGTGCCAAACATTGCATACATTTATGAATACACTTTTCGCATCCATTCACTTCATTGCCATCATTACTATCTTGGGAACCGTTGCCTTCAGTGCAATCGCAATGGAATTGAATGTCATTTAGTGATAGAAATCTTAAATTAGGAAATATTTTCGCGAAATTAGTCCACATTTTAGGCCAAACGTGGACTTCATTTAGAAGTAAAGACTTCAATGAATTCATTGTCTTCATAGCAGTTGTGTTGAAATGAATGCCACAACGGATTGAGAATTGTCTCAAGTCTTCAAGTTTTGTAATGTTTTTAATGAAGACATCGTTAAGTAAAGACATCGATTGAAAGCAAAACTTCTTGAGTTTAAAATGATCACAAATGGCTCCGAAATCCCAGTCTTCTTGTTCCTCCTCTTCACTAATCGTTAGTTCTTCTAATTGACGACATTTATTGATCAACACTTCCAGCGATATGTCGTACAAGAACTGATCCACGAGTTTCAGACAACGTATGTTTTGTGGCAAACATTCAATCACTCGGTCGACAGCGTTGTTGAAGTCATTGAATTCAATGGACTCGAGGGATGGCAACCGTTTGAGTACTGTCTGCAGATTATCGTCCGATTCTCCACAAAGACTCAAATGAGACAATTGAGACAATAGTTGTGGCAATAAATCCATGTCTTTGTCATCCAATTCCTGTATTTCAATACTATCCAAATAAAGACGTCTCAGTTGTGGACATCGATTGACAATCAACTCAATTGTCTGACAATCAATACGAGTCTTCAATAAATACAATGACTTAATGTTTGGACACTTCTTCAGCAGTGAATCCAATGTTTGTTTGCTTTCAATCAGATCTCTGTTCTGGTCTTTCAGGGCAAAGGCTTGAGTGATATCTCCATCTTTCAACGGATGGTAATCTCGTTTACAGATATAGCCATCGAATCCAACTCTTAAGCCATTCTTCTTCTTGAGAGCAATTGCCACACAATCCATGAATTGATGGCAAACTGTCTCTAATCTCGTCAGTTGTTTGACATCTAATTCATTGAATATAAGACTCAAAACATCGTTATTCATGACCACATGTCTTCTCGAAGTGCTTCCATCAGTAGACACACCACTCGTCTCAACCACTTTCGACCGCTTCTCGTCTGAAGACATCTTAAGACTTGAAACCAAACTTAAAATTAGTGCCAAAGAAGTGACACTTTTATGACATAACTCTCCAAACAATAACAAAAACGTGAGTTTTGTTCACAAATTATGTCTCATTTTCTCCACTTTTACTGCAATTTAATTGTTTTTAAACTTTTATTTCAAATATATTTCAATCCATTTAAGACATCTTAAGACATCTTAAGACATCTTAAGACATCTTAAGTGATATCTTCGGTAAAGTACACAATATATGAGTCAATAAAATATACAATTAATTAATAATACAATAGTTTTTTACCCAAAAAAATAAAGTCTCAAAAGTAATCATCACTTATAGCAGATCCACTATTAGATCCACTATCACCTATTAGATCCACTCCTTGAGCGACGACTAATCACTTCTCAATTATCAATGCGTTTCTTAATTGTGATCCAAATCTCGTCTTCGCTTTTGGAGTAAATTCTGTACATTTGTCGCGGAATTAAATCGGAATCAATTGATTGCATCTCAAAGTTCTTCACGATTTGTGTCATCAACTCTTTGATTATGAACTTCGAGTACCGAATGGCAGGACAGCAGCGCTTCGATGTCTTTGAGCCGAAAGCGAGCGACTGATTGTCAGATTCATCGACGGAATCGAAATGCTTTCGGAAGACATCTAACGACGAGTCGGTCGAAGAGTCCAGAAAGTGATCGGAACTCAGGCTACAGATAATCGGCGTTCCCTTTGGCACCACATGAGCGGCTAATTGGGTGTCGACATCTGGGTTGACCCTCGATGTCCATTGCATGACATTCGCTGCACTAATGGCTGCATCAATGAATTTATTGATTAAATCGCTTTCGATGTCAAACCGAAACTTTTGGCTCAATTCGGTCTGAAGTTCCGTTTCAGACGACAAGTAATACAAAGACCACATCAGCGCCGATGACATCGAGTAATACATAAACACATAAGTCATGGACTCGTCGATCAAATGCTGATCACTAATGGCCGAGTCGTTGAGAAAGTGCATCAAAAGACCCGAGTTGTCATCGGATCCATTGTTTCGCAACTCTTCGACCGCTTTCTTCAACAGTTGCCGGCATTTGTCGACCGACTGTTCAAAGCGATCGGTTCTGACGCTCTTAATGGCCG
>CAJPVJ010002606.1:0-12673 GCA_905397405.1 Oppiella nova
ATAACTCATATTTTAATTGTCATTTCGTTTTTCATTTCATAATAAGTTTTATGGCTTTTCAAATTGTGTTTATATGTTTAGCTTATTGTTTTATTTTTGTTTAGAGTAGTAAAATTGAAATTTAATTCTCCATTGAATTATTTATTTACGTATAAAACTTGATTTTTATAGACAAATAAATGACATCCCATAACAACTCAATTACGATATGTTTTATAATAAAAATATTGTTTTTAAAATTTAATTTATTTGTTGATAGTCTACTATAGTTACTATAGTACGGGATAATTTATAGAAAATTAATATATGAGAAAAAGTTTGCCATTAAAAATGTATATTTAGTTTTAGGATATGACTGGTTGTGTTGAAATTCTTGACTAAAACACTGTATAATTTAATTCTTGCAAAAGTTATGTTAATTTTTAAAAGTGTATTTAATATGCAATTCTGTAACTCGTATATTATATATACATATATAGTCTATGCGTCAGAATGTGATTATGTATATAATTATGTAATTTTATGTTAATTTCGTTTGCAATTAGATATTTGCTAGAAATACAGAGTATTTTATTATTATTATTCAATACGAATATATTTAGGCTTTGATGAGAGAATAATTTTTTTATTATATATAAAATGGTAACTGAAAGTCAATCAATCAAATTGAAGGCATTTCTCAAATTTTATACTTTTTTTATGGCTTGACTCGCATCTCATATAATATTATACACAGAATATGTAATGCAATAAAATTCTCGTCAGAATTATGTATACATATAAACCTGGTTATACCTGTGTGTACCCCATTTAAGTCTATTTAATATAATATTGTGTATACTAGTATACATTACATAATAATAATATGAATTCATATACATGGTAGATGATAGTGTTGCATATTATATGTTAAATAGACATTAAAAGAGTGTGTATTTTCCTTTTAAAAGGTATATTAAAAGTTACATCGAGTTAATGATTGGTGTAGAAAATTATATCATATTTTCTTTTCGGTGAAGTTTTTTTTCAGTAACCGCTTCGAGAGTTTTGGAGAAAATTAAAAATAAAAATTATAATTTTATTCCTACTGATAGTCAGCGCTCATATAATTTTGTGTTTTGGAAAACAAAAAATTTTGAAGAGAGAGAGAGAGAGAGAGAGAGAGACTGTGAGAGAGATTATAGCTTTGGTTTTCGAGAGAGAAGTGGAGAACAAGTTTTCCCTAAAGAGATATACAGAATAAGAAATATTTTGCTGACTCTCTCTCTCTCTCATAGGTATAGGAATTGTTGAACACAATCACTACTAAGACAACCGTTTTTTTCTGGACGTTTAGCAGACCTGCAATTATGTTAACCTCAAGATTTAAGCGGAATGACCTTTTTGTCTCTCATTCCCATTGCACCGGGCGTTCAATAAATGCTTACCATTTAGATGTGTTTTGCCATTAGATGTGCAATCTTTAAATGCCTTATAGCCCAGTCTTTGGGAACTAATATATTGTTGTTATTTTTGATTACTCTTTAGTTTTAAAGGCTTTTATGAAAAATCAATGCAATTAGACATTAGAGCCTCTCTTAAGAGTCTATCTATAAGTCTCACTTGATTTGCCACAAAATAATTACCAATCGATAAGTCAAATGCAAACTTGTTTTAAAACTAATTTATATACACTTTTTAATTAGTATTTTTTGTTTGTCTAATCAGTTTAACGACAGAAAATATTGTAAAACAAAATATAAATGTTTTGACTATTTTTGTTAAACAAATTCTTATCTCATTTTAATACTAATAAGTTTTATAACAAACTTATAATGCATTAATCTTTTTAATATTTATTTGTGTTTTATATAATTGAATGTATAAATCATTTTATGTCTAAATGTTATTGTTGTTTTACGATTGTCTTAAACGCAATCATTGTTTTGATAATAATATACGAGATTTGAAACACAAATGAATGGCAAACTGATTGAGAGGTTAGGGTTTATAAGAAGTGATGATTATATTAGTTTGCGGCCACTCTTTGCTGTGATTATCACTGATTTGCAAACAAATCATTTTCTTTAGCAATGATTTATTGATGTCTTATAGATATGTATTTGAATTTATGGCTAATTATAGCAAAGAATAACCCAATTATTCCTGCGATGAGGTGTCCGTCAAAGTTGCTTATCATTTGAAGAATTGATTCCAAAGTCTCTCTCTCTCTCTCTCTCTCTCTCTCTCTCGTGTTGTTTTATATCCCATAGTTTCATATATCAAACAAAATAACATTTTATATAATTTTCGCATAAATTGCACTCAAATTTCAGTTTTAATGTGTATTTGATTTTTTGTTTCAAATACTTTTGTATTTCTTATATTCAAATAATTTTTTGTTTTGTTTTTAAGCATTCGTTTGTGTGGTTTTTTTTGAATACAAACTATATTTCAAATGAGTTGTTTTTGTTTTTAATTTTTGTGAGACTATTATAAAAAATCTTTTTTAACAAAAATTAACATCAAATGAATCGTTTGAATACATAATTGCGTTGAATACATTATGAAATGCATTAAGAGTTATATATATTTATTGCACTTTTGTGTTATATCTGCGAAACTCATGCAATTGTCTCTCAACTCTCAAATACACACTTGAATTGTATTGAATTATAGCTGAATATAAATAATCATATTTTACACGAGAAAAAACTTCAAGTCGAGAGAGAGAGAGAGAGAGAGAGAGAGAGAGAGAGTAAAAACAAAAATGTGAGCGAAAATAAGAAAATAAATAGAGAAATGAGAAAATAATAAGAAAAGTCTGCGTATGGAGTGTATGGCCATACTATGGCTGTCTATACTGAAAAGAAGGTCGACTACGGCATGACTGGCACTGGTATGATGATTGCACCGTATGGTTGGGCACCTATTTTCTCGCACACATCCCCACAATAGCCGGCATTATCTCTGCGTATATGAGGTATTCATAAGCCATAAGCAGAGGAGGAATAAACGCATTAACGTCTCGTTGCTGTTGTTGTTTGCAGTCGTTATTGTAGTGTATATTCAGTGCATATGTTTGGCTAATATTATGCACACCTATTCTGACGGTCAATATCATCGGCCCTTCACTTCAGTGTATGAAATAATACGGAGTCTATAATAATGAGTATATATATACACACAATAGCGCACTTGAATTTAATTTGCATTTTTAAGTCACTCTCGACTAATCATTAAGAATATTCTCTCTCTTAGTCTCTCTCTCTCTCTCTCTCTCTCTCTCTCTCTCTCGGAGTTCATCATTGAAAACCTCTTATCCCTCACTCACTCACAAACGAATGAATTCGTGATTATTGCAGATAAATATAATAGTAGAGGAATGCCATTACCATTATATGGCCAAAAACACTACCAGTACTCTTAACACCAGCCACATCATGCGTTGGCTCAGGGAGATCCGCGTTTGACGTTTACAGCCAATTCATTACATTAGACTACAGTCTAGTTATTTAGGGATAAAATATCTTTGTATACATTGTATTGAAAACAGTATTTTTTGCTGTTGTTCAATAGAAACAAAAGTGCACTTCATTTGCATTATTTAATAATAAAATTTTATGTTTTATACCAATGAATGCCATTAATTGTACGTCTGATAGGTATAAACGAAATACAATACTAGTAGAAAGGGCACAGGGATTGGAAAGGCAGCAGAATATCCGTATATTACATAGCATTTGGCTGTTATTATTAGTAGTATTATTATAGTTGTAGTGTATTATGTTTTTTTTGAGAACCAATACTGTAGTGACAATCAAATTCTACACGATTTTTATGACTTTCACTCTCTCTCTCTCTCTCTCTCTTGGAGTTCATCATTGAAAACCTCTTATCCCTCACTCACTCACAAACGAATGAATTCGTGATTATTGCAGATAAATATAATAGTAGAGGAATGCCATTACCATTATATGGCCAAAAACACTACCAGTGCTCTTAACACCAGCCACACCATGCGTTGGCTCAGGGAGATCCGCGTTTGACGTTTACAGCCAATTCATTACATTAGACTACAGTCTAGTTATTTAGGGATAAAATATCTTTGTATACATTGTATTGAAAACAGTATTTTTTCTGTTGTTCAATAGAAACAAAAGTGCACTTCATTTGCATTATTTAATAATAAAATTTTATGTTTTATACCAATGAATGCCATTAATTGTACGTCTGATAGGTATAAACGAAATACAATACTAGTATAAAGGGCACAGGGATTGGAAAGGCAGCAGAATATCCGTATATTACATAGCATTTGGCTGTTATTATTAGTAGTATTATTATAGTTGTAGTGTATTATGTTTTTTTTGAGAACCAATACTGTAGTGACACTAAAACTGATATTTAAGTGAAAATTAGAGAGAGTGAGAGTGAAAGTCATAAAAATCGTGTAGAATTTGATATAATATTTTATATGTGCTTTTTTTGTTGTACAGATTTTTTGTTCCGTAGTACTGGTGCGATGATTAAGTGAGGGCTGGGAGTCGAGTATCTGAGAGTAACTCATAATTGATTGTATAGTTTTTGCGAGTAAACAGTGAGGAGTGAAGTGTGAGGTGTTGTCTAAAGCTCTCAATTTTTATTGTATATTATATATAACTTATATAAACGGTATGTTCGCTACATATATATCTCATAATACGAGTCTATCAACGGCTAGAAAACTGGCAAAAAAGTCTGTTTCGCTATTATTCTTCTTCATCCTCGACATATGGGGCGTTGTTTTCGGGAACTATACCTTCTCTATCATCCTATGCTATACTATGTGCTCTCTCTCTCTCTCTCTCTCTCTCTCTCTCTCTCTCTCTTGCGAGCACTGACTGATGAATCCATTCTCTTCTTGTGATGTCTTCAGTAAAAAACGCTTTTTATTATTATTCCGGAGTTTCCTTACGGCTGGTGGCGTAGTGTGCAAAGGGAGGTCCTCCCTGTCCACACACCAACACAATCTTCACATATCATGTTATCAATTGATAATAAAGTCTGACACTAAGCACCGGGACTTTTACATGCATATGAGTAGTGCCCCTCCGACTCCCTCTCACATACTCCTAACGTAACATAATTTAGCGCTTTATTTAATAAATAATTTTTTGATGATTATGATCTCAATTAATAATATTTTGCTTTAAAATTAATTTTCATACGAAAGGAAATGTCAATTAAAATATTTTCATTAACACAGAAAAAACTCCTTTTGTTTTGTTATTATATTTATGTTTCGCCAATGAATGCATTCATGAAAGTTATGTATTTATGTTTTTATTATTAATAATTTTTATAGTAGTTTGTTTAGAAAGTATTTTTTTGAAATTATTGTTTTGACAATTGAGACAAATTTTAATTTCCCATTCACTTAGGCTCTCATCACTATTTTATTTTGTTATTACCATTCATTCAAGTCTTATCAGTGGTTTCTGTCGACTGAATAGCGTTTAATGGAATTGTTTTGACAATTGAGACAAATTTTAATTTCCCATTCACTTAGGCTCTCATCACTATTTTATTTTGTTATTACCATTCATTCAAGTCTTATCAGTGGTTTCTGTCGACTGAATAGCGTTTAATGGCATTAGAAAAATAAATTTAAAACTCAAGAATAATAGGCACTCCGCTGTCAAAAACATAGGCTTTAATTCAATTGTAAAGAATTTATACAAATTCTTAAACAATTCATTAGTTGCTTATATTTATAGTGCATTCGCGTTCAGATATGCATTCATTTCATTCATAGTAACAATCGCTATAATAATAATATTGTTTCAAAACAGTTCAAACCAATAAAATCTCAATTTATTGGCAAACAATACGCTGATATACTGTGCGATGAGTTGTGGGATTCACATAAAGGTCTCTCTAAACGCTATGGAAAACTAGGCATCAAATGAATTGTTTTTTGATGAATAGCGAGTCTCGCAACTCATTTAAGTCATCGTATGTTTTAAAAAATTATATCTCAAGTAAAAAATTGTTTTGACAATTGAGACAAATTTTAATTTCCCATTCACTTAGGCTCTCATCACTATTTTATTTTGTTATTACCATTCATTCAAGTCTTATCAGTGGTTTCTGTCGACTGAATAGCGTTTAATGGTATTAGAAAAATAAATTTAAAACTCAAGAATAATAGGCACTCCGCTGTCAAAAACATAGGCTTTAATTCAATTGTAAAGAATTTATACAAATTCTTAAACAATTCATTAGTGGCTTATCTTTATAGTGCATTCGCGTTCAGATATGCATTCATTTCATTCATAGTAACAATCGCTATAATAATAATATTGTTTCAAAACAGTTCAAACCAATAAAATCTCAATTTATTGGCAAACAATACGCAGATATACTATGCGATGAGTTGTGGGATTTCACATAAAGGTCTCTCTAAACGCTATGGAAAACTAGGCATCAAATGAATTGTTTTTTGATGAATAGCGAGTCTCGCAACTCATTTAAGTCATCGTATGTTTTAAAAAATTATATCTCAAGTAAAAAATATAATCATAACTATATGTGGAGAGAGAGAGAGAGAGAGAGCAGCAAAAAGATATATATAATAATTTTTAGTGCATTTTTATTGTTAATGGTTTCTATGCGTGCAGTTTATGGAGAGTTTGCATGTTTGCCATCCAATGCATTACGCAAAGCATTTGTCTTATTGTGTTTCAGCAGTTAACCAAAAAAATAGTTAAAAATCAAAAAATTTACTTTCAAGACTTGAACACATAAATAAAAATCAAACTATAAGTCAAACATCACTCATACATGTAACTTAGAAATACATATAGGATTGTTGGCCCGTGAAACTCTCCCAGCGCCTAAACCCCGGTGCGTTTAAACGCAATTTAATGGCACAAACATCTATCTGTTTAAATATATTAGTATTAAACGTACACCTAAAAAGTCATTCTCTTAAAAATGTATATTAGGCTCCCAGAGCCAAATGTCTTAGGATTGGCTACCAGTGCCGCCTCTTTCCACTGGAGGCTATATTATGCGAGAAACACAGGCAAATGATTTCGATATATGAATGCCGTTTGGCAGCAGAAAAAAGGACGAGACATCTCATCATTAGATTGTGTGCTCTGTTCTGGCAGTCACTCACTCACTCACTCACACACACACTCACATCGACTACCTTTCCCTCCCTTTCCCTTCCCCATCTCCACATCCATTGCCAAAACCATTAGCTATTAATGGCTGAGTTCTGTGTTTCAGGTGTGCGATCACCAGAATTTTTAATTTAAATATCGCCCTCCCTTTCCACCAAAAATAAAATACTGTATATATATATATATATAATGAAACGCTTTATATTATATTATATCTATTGCTTTCTCACTCTTTAGTTGTTTTTGGCTTAACTTTTATTTTACGGGTGCAGTAACTAAGAGAGAGAATGGAGAGAGAGAGAGAGAGAGAGAGCACCGGCTAGTGAGAGGGCCAGTGGTGCTGCGAATGAGAATCTTTTGACTCATTTTTCAAATAACACTCCACCGGAAGAATGCATTTGATCGTTAACTCCCTTTAAGGGCACGTTTTCTACTCCCTTGCTCTCTCTCTCTCTCTCTCTCTCGCTGTGGGGAAAGTAATGATGAGATTCTCTCTTACTCTCACTCATTCTCTCTGATAATTATTACTCAGATATGGCGGTCCATCACTCCATCAAACAAAAGGAGAGGAGAGAAAGAAATCAAAAACTAAAACCAAAAACTTTTCGAAAATGAGAAAAAGTTTTGGGCAATAAGTTTATGTGTAGTGTAGTCTCTCGTATATACGGTATGTAGTGTTTGGGGGCCGCCTGTGGCGAACCCAATATCACGAGAGAATCGGGTGTATTTGGGCTCTCATTTTTATAGACTCTCTCTCTCTCTCTCTCTCTCTCTCTCTCTCTCGCAGCCATACATTTATTATATTAAAAACCATTTGCGGAGACCATTGGTGTGCAGGCCTTATAGCCATTAGATTATGTGTATCCCCTCTGAGCGCGCATTCATTAATAGGTGGGGAACTGTATTACCAGAGAAACAAATTTCATTAATGCAATGCTCACTACAAAAAAGGTACATTAAAATTATAATATAATAATAATTATATGAATAAAATACTGATTGGTTTATACAGTGTAACTATAGTACGAGTTCTTTGGCTGTAGTTTTGTGTGTTTTTTCTGGTAGTCTCTATGGGAACCGGTATTATTATATCAAACATAGAGTGATGGCAATAATATTATTATTGTATTATATAATGATTAGTTTAATAATAATGATAAGCAGTAGTGAAATACATAACTTTAAATATCATGTAATACTCGGAATATGGTATTCATACGAATATTCCGGTGCTCGCAGTATCGGTATAGATATGGTATGGCATGAGAAATAGCTGTTAGATTTGCATTACTATTATATTAATAACTTATTACAACAACTACTGGTCTATCGAAATAGCTAACTATAGTTCATATAAACTATTTTTCATTTTTAATATTAATATAAATTATTTATTAATATAATATTCAAATAGTAACGATCGCTTATATTTTCTATATTTTTTGTTTAATTACTATAAAATTCTGTAATTGTTATTATGAGACATATCGATTCACTAGTACTATGTTAATGGCAAAAGTTATTTAGTATTAGTTTTGATAGAAATTTCCAAATATTAATAAATCTTATGTATTATACGAATCCTTGATATAAATGTGTTTTCGTAATAAAATAAATGAGTTTCAGATATTTTATGAATTAGTTTATTCACATCGACTTTAATAACAAAGTTTTTTGTTTTTATTCATTTAATTATTGGTTAAGAATTTATGCGTCCATTTCAATGAGTATTTCAATCATTTGGCGATCGGTTTTTTGGTTGAAATTTGCGATTTAAAAAACAAAACAAATGAAATATTTACTAATTTTTGCAGACTTTTTAAACATTAAAATAAAATCTTAGTTTTAGGTTAATATTCTAATTAAATTAGATTTTTTTGGCATTCACTCCATGTTTAGACTCATTAGTTTGCTAGAGATTCCGGATTCTGTATAATAAACTAATTTAAATGTTAGGCGTAATTGTAAATGACTGATTGGCACTGGTGCTCATTCATCCAGATGCATTTATTAAAAACTCTATACGAAACACACAGCGCCTACACCTCGGAATAAATTTCAATTGAAAACAACAACAAAAATACTTTTCAGTCGTTTCTAATTATAATATCTTTTGTGCGAATAAATTATTTGCTGTTTTTTTGGCGATTAAATTCTGTGTATATGTATTTTGGGCGCAAAAATTGTTTGTATTTATAATTGAATCAAAAATGTGTGCGAGTTTTATACGAATTTATAGACTAGTATTGCCGCCAAATAAAAGTGACAGGAGCATGTATGTTTGTTATCAAATATTTTATGAATTAGTTTATTCACATCGACTTTAATAACAAAGTTTTTTGTTTTTATTCATTTAATTATTGGTTAAGAATTTATGCGTCCATTTCAATGAGTATTTCAATCATTTGGCGATCGGTTTGTTGGTTGAAATTTGCGATTTAAAAAACAAAACAAATGAAATATTTACTAATTTTTGCAGACTTTTTAAACATTAAAAAATATTTTTAGTTTTAGGTTAATATTCTAATTAAATTAGATTTTTTTGGCATTCACTCCATGTTTAGACTCATTAGTTTTGCGAGAGATTCCGGATTCTGTATAATAAACTAATTTAAATGTTAGGCGTAATTGTAAATGACTGATTGGCACTGGTGCTCATTCATCCAGATGCATTTATTAAAAACTATATACGAAACACACAGCGCCTACACCTCGGAATAAATTTCAATTGAAAACAACAACAAAAATACTTTTCAGTCGTTTCTAATTATAATATCTTTTGTGCGAATAAATTATTTGCTGTGTTTTTGGCGATTAAATTCTGTGTGTATTTTGGGCGCAAAAATTGTTTGTATTTATAATTGAATCAAAAATGTGTGCGAGTTTTATACGAATTTATAGACTAGTATTGCCGCCAAATAAAAGTGACAGGAGCATGTATGTTTTTTATCAAAATGTATAATCAAAGGGACACAAAAAGTAATAATATTTTCCACTCTCTTATCTGANTGTATTTTGGGCGCAAAAATTGTTTGTATTTATAATTGAATCAAAAATGTGTGCGAGTTTTATACGAATTTATAGACTAGTATTGCCGCCAAATAAAAGTGACAGGAGCATGTATGTTTTTATCAAAATGTATAATCAAAGGGACACAAAAAGTAATAATATTTTCCACTTTCTTATCTGATGGTGTGTTTAAAAAACATCAATTGATGGCATAATTTGAAATATAAATTCTGTTGTCATGTTATATAAGCCCAGAATAAATATAGTTATGTTTTTTTGTTAACATTTCATACATCCAAAAATGTATGTAGCAATTATTATATATGCGATAGAGTTAGCCCGTAGAAAGTTGTTTAGAGATTAAGAATTTTGATAATTTATATTTTTTACACAATTATTGTCTAATTTAATATAAATTTAAAATTTTGATTTATACGGCAATTGTGTTGCGCGCTGGCGTTTTACAACACTTACCGCTAAGTACTGTACCATAACTTATGTCAAAAACATATGAAATGGCATTTAATTTTCGCTGTACTACTCATTTTTCGGCTGTCCGTTACCGGTGTTTCCCTTTTTTTCGCAAACAACTCATTAAAAAGTGTGTAAATAATGGAATTTAAATGCGAGCTAAAGGTGCGAAAGAGTCGGTAAACTGTGTGTTAAGGTATTAGTTGGAAAGCCATCATAAGTTTTTTTTCAAGTGATAAATATTAGCGACTCTTCCAAGAGTTAGTGAGTGAGAGATAGGCTCAAAGCCTACACTTTATTTGAATAATAAATTACTTCGCTATCAATGAGTAGTCAGAGTCGGCGAGAGAGAGAGAGAGAGAGAGAGAGAGAGACGGCGAGAGGCAAAGGCTGAGCCGAGGCATCCCTTTTGATGCCATACCATCTCATATATATATACTGTAGTTATTGGCGAAAGTGATGGCACCATAAAAAACAGACTATTAATTATGCGATCCGTCCATCACTTATGCGGTTAAGCGATGGCACGCATTGCTCCTTAAGTCGACAATAGACTACATTTTATAAGACATATTTCGGTAATTAATTTATTTTTTTTGCTTATTATTAGATGTATGGCTGTTATGAAAGAAAATAATTATGAATTAAATGCACTTTTCATCGATCGCTGCCATGCGATGGCTAAACATATCAATGGTTTTTATGGCGCATAGTGTATATCAATAGGTATTTAATTAATGATCGCTTTTTAGCCTACTTTTTGTTATATATTTTTTTAATTTTAATTTTTATATCATTAGATACTTAATATAAATGAAGTAAATTTTTAATGTTTTTTCTATTTTTCAATTTGTAGCAAAAGTTCGTGAGTATTTTGGTCGACCCCTACCACCACCACCTACTCGATAGACTATTTTGGCTACAAAATTATCTATAAATTTGAATTTATATTAGAAAATAGAATATTTTTAATACAAAAATTATTATTCTTATTTGTAAACCATTTTGTAATTTAAGGCAAAAGTTTATATCAAAATATGTAATGAAATCTACTTTACATTAATTATAAAAGTACAGTAATTTATAAAGTTTTGCAACAATACAAAAATTATTATTCTTATTTGTAAACCATTTTGTAATTTAAGGCAAAAGTTTATATCAAAATATGTAATGAAATCTACTTTACATTAATTATAAAAGTACAGTAATTTATAAAGTTTTGCAACAAAAAATATACTTATATTTTGTTTGTTTTTCCTAATTTATTGCAAATCTTATGATCACATTTTGCGGAGATATATATATTTGAGTTAAAAATTATATATTTTGTCAGGTATTCAATCAAAACGTTTTGATGAATAACTTAAAGAATATATACTTTTATTTCTTTTGGTAATCGTTTGAAGTACTCGTCTCTCTCTCTCTCTCTCTCTCAGCCGGCAATGAATTCGAGTGATTATTATGAATAAGTTTTTACTCAAAAATTCTTTGCGAAAAACAACTTTTTTTGAATTAAATTTAAATAAAATTAATTTTATTGATGAATATGTTTGCAATTTATTGATAAAAATATTTATTTTGTACACTATTTTCAAACGCATTTATTTTACAAACAAATTAACAATTTTGATGTCAAATGATAGCACTTTGAATACGGAATAATTCAAACATTTGAATTGCCAAAGAATAACCATGCTAATAGTACATTAGGCGACATCTATTGATTTTATTGATCCCTATTAGCGCTATCAATTGAACTCTCACCATGCTCATATAATCAGCGTATTAATATTAATACAAAAAGTTTGCGTATTCGGGACTACTAGTGGCATCTATTAGTAAAATTAATCCCAATTAACAAATTTCAATTCAACTTTCACCAGGCTTATTAGTCGGCAGCAAAAAAATTTCATTCTTGGAACCCCTGATGCCCCCTATCGGTAGACACCCCGTACTAAACACGTTGAAAAACTATTGAAATACTGTACCAACTCATAGGCAAGAATATTCTGCACAAATTATTCCCATAGAGTATTACATAA
>CAJPVJ010002607.1:0-12672 GCA_905397405.1 Oppiella nova
AATCCTTTTATTTACAAACCAGGTGCAATACTTTTCCAGGTTTTGGCTTATCAGTTTTGTATAAATTAAAATAGATATATGCGAGAAGCCTAACATGGGTTGGTTTATGCAGAGTGTGGGGAAACTGAAAAAAAATTTTGCTCTGATTTGTGTGCTAGATTATCATACTGTATGAATTGATCGACATACTAATGTTTCAAACAGTTTCTAAACTCAAAGCTATTCTGTTTGGTAATCAAACAATTTATTTACAAAACATGATATAAAATAGGGTGTCTAGTAGTTGTTGGTAATTCAATCCAGATCAGTTAATCCCACTAAAGTGCATATTTTTCACCAATGCTTTCTTATTGATGACTCGGATTACTGTATATTTGATTGCAATGAAGATCCTGTTATGAAATATTATATGGTATTGTATTTGCAATCCAAATAAATATGTTTGTATGATATTTAATATGATAGTAAGTTATGTATAGATATGGATCAACTTAATTGTCATTCATTGTCCTCTATATTAATGAGTATGACTTTCCGGTATATATTATACACTCAGATATCGATCGGACAAAAAACACCGGTATTTCCCAGAGGTTAGGAAATTCCTAACACTATTAGTAACAGTCGGTTAGCCCTCCCTTTTCCCTCTACAGACATATTTACACAAAAACACCATTAAATAGAGAAGTGAGAGATAAGGTGACAGTGTTTTGCATTCACACCAAAACACCTTTGCTCTCAACGTTACATCACATGAAGGAAAACCCCTTTTCAGAGCTCTAGTACTACACACACACACTCCCTCTATATTATAATACCTGTGCACAGTTGTTATATTCTAATACCTGTGCACAGTTGTCATTCACTGAACGCTATTCTACAGCAATCATCATTGCAATCAAAACTAACACTCATTGTATTAATTAAATAATTATTTTGAGTCATTTTATTTAAAAGAGTAATGAAATATTTTATACAAATGAGTTGAAAACAGTTTTTTCAATTTATAAGTTAATTTAACAATCAATTTCTATAGAAATTATTCATTTCAAATTAATGACATGTACTTATTTTTATCTTAACTCATAATAAACTGCGAAAAACTTGTCATTTTGTTAATCGAAATAAATTATAGTAAACTCCTTATCCATTACGAGACCCGTTATGATTGTGTGTGAAAAGGGAAATGGATGTGACATTTAAATTAGCGAATAACTTGTAAAACAAAATAACAAATCAATGAAAACAATGGACTACCGATTCGTATCTTTAATTTAAAAAATGCTAAATTATTATTCAATTTAATATACACTTTCGCATTGGATTTTGGAAATAATTTGCTGATTGTATGTAAATTAAAAACTCGTTTTCGCTGTCATTAAAACGCGAATGAAAACATTGAAAACATTTTTACAATTTATATCATTTATTATTTGATCGCAAATTGTTTTGAAGCGCTAATCGTTTCTCTTATAAACACAATACCAATACTAGGAGTGATATGAAGATTGGGTGGCGTTCTGTCCCTTCCATTCCTCCACATTCTTGATCTGTTGGGTCGCGAAGATTATTCTGTCAAACCATCGACACATGCATTACATTCACTGCTTCACTAATGGCTGTCATCGAGACATACCTCTGCTCCTGAAGTGTGGACTGAATTTCGGTGAGTCTGACCAGAGAGCGGGCCATTTTGAGTTCGGCAGACACCCGGGTGCATTGGTGGCACCCGTAGTCCAGCGATTGGTTTGAATAGGATTTCGCCTTCAAAGCAATGCATCAATACGTTAATAGTGTACAACAGGACAGTAGTGTACAATAGTGTACAACAGGACAGTAGTGTACAATAGTGTACAATAGTGGCCATGTATTCAACAATCACTCGCAAATGTGGGCAACTATTGCATCAGTAAACACAGGACAGACAGGTCTGGTGTTTACAAACAAAGCCATGTTTTTATGACATTTGCAGCGATTGTTCATCAAATGGATGCAAAGGGGAAAGGGATGGAGACGTACCTGTTTCTCGGCGTGTTCTGCCTGCCAACCGGTCACGTGACTCACTAACTCTTCCTTATAAAAGTTGGCTAAAGAGGGGGTGAGGGCCGGCACTGAAGGCACTGATGGCTTCAGAGACGCCGAACTGATGGCCGACGAGATGTTGGCGACACTGTTGGGCGGACTGTCGTGTCTGGTGGAGGAGATGCCACTCTTCTCACTGTTGGGCGACTTATTAATATTGCCGCGACTTATCAGTAGATCTAATTCCTGGCGAATGCCATCTGCGCTCTGGTGTTGAGTTTGATTGTAATGAGAGTGATGTTGATTCGAGTGGTGTTGGATGTGGTGGTGGTGATGGTGTCGGTGATGATGGCCTCCCGAGTGGGCGCCTGATGTAGAGACGGGTGACTCACTAGTGGGCGCACCGGCGGCAGCACTACTGCGCGGCGAACTCAGCGTCCGGTGACGCGACGACTGTCCGCTTTGACTGGTCTTCGGGGGTTCGGTGGCCTTAACGGACATCTGTAAGGCCTGTTGCAGAGCCCTTAAGGCCTCTTCAGACACGAGCGACAGTTCCGCCAACCCTTGCGACCCAACCAACAGTTTCTGCAGGTTTTGCGTTTGTGTCGGAGATAAGGGTTGAGATAATATCTGATTTAACAACTGCTGAACACATCCCGAGCTGTTGTTAAACTGATCTGGATTGAATTACCAACAACTACTAGACACCCTATTTTATATCATGTTTTGTAAATAAATTGTTTGATTACCAAACAGAATAGCTTTGAGTTTAGAAACTGTTTGAAACATTAGTATGTGGATCAATTCATACAGTATGATAATACTGTAGTCAATACAGTAATATGTAAAACTGATTGATTGTCTACTTTGTACAGTACAGTCCAGTGTTAGTCTTAAGGATAAGTTATCCTGGATACATTTTTATTTGTTTAGCCCAAATGAGAATAACTTAATAGAATAATAATTGACACAAATCTGCTGTACATGTAATGGTATACTGTATGTCAAGAATCAATTGGTATAGTTTTGGCAGATATTTGTTAAGAAGTTTCATGTGAACTCCAAATTATTTGAAAGGGTTCAAAGTTTTAACTTAAGTGTCTTAAGACCAATACATTGATTGAATATAATGAACACATGTCACGCCATTAAGTCTTCACTACATATACAATAATATATTAAATTTAAAATATATTAAAATAAATATAAACAAATTTGAGTGCATTATCTGTTTATAATAGACTATTATTAATAGTCATATAATTGCAGTCCTGACAGACAATGTGAAATATGCACACAATTCACATGTGGGCCCACTTTGGCACAGAATGCATTGATTCGCATTGCACTACAGTGTATACTTGGGCACAGGTATGCTTATTAAATAGACTTACATTTCTATAATATGATTATACAGGTAAATTACCTGTGGTATTTCAAACTTCAATCTACTTAAAATGGTGCAATTATTCTGTATCATTTCAACTTATTCTCACTTTATAATTCAAGTCAATATTACATAATTCAATTCTTAACACTGTGCTTGGTGAACTTTATGAAAAATACTTTCTATCGGTATTATAGTACTGTTATGATGTGTACACAAAACTATTAAGATATTCATTGTATTGATTAAACTTACAGTTGTATAGTCTATGAGTAAGTTTTCATAGTTAAAGCATTTTGTCAAACATCATATTGTTCACAATGAATCAATCACTGTATTCATAGCAATGTATAGGTATTCATATGAATACATATTAACAGGTATTGAGTGCTTATTATACAACCTATGGGTCGATAACAGAGTTCAACGAATTGTCTCAATACAGGCATACAGTGTATTACAGTCACACATTTGGCTCAATATATGAATTGTGGCCAAATTTGAGCACTGGTCGCACACCACACCACCAGACCATTAGGCCTGTGATGACAGTGTGTGTCGGAGTGTATGCCCTCACTGTTAGGCCAACCCATCCCATGGCAGACCAGAGCAGACGAGAGCTAATTATTTGACAGACAATAATGCATACAATAAGCCATACATTCACTGCACACCACATACACGTTCGCATGCACTGCACACACACTCACACATACGGTGCCCATGAAATGTGTGTCCATATGACTCAATGAAAGTCCAGATATGGATCGTAGCACTAATATCGGCACTAATTGTCTCAACAACACAATCAACACAAAGACTGCAATACTGAGAGACGACTGTATGTGAGGTATAGTCTGCGCCACAGTTCAGACTCCAAGTCAGACATCCAGTTCTTAGGGTCACGTGATGTCTGCGAATCGAGACATACGCCAGAAATGAGTGAAACAAAGAAGGCTTCTCGCATATATCTATTTTAATTTATACAAAACTGATAAGCCAAAACCTGGAAAAGTATTGCACCTGGTTTGTAAATAAAAGGATTAAATGTAGATAAGAGGCCTAACATGGGTTGGTTTATGCAGAGTGTGGGGAAACTGGAAAAAAATTTTCCTCTAATTTGTGTGCTAGATGATAATACTGTAGTCAATACAGTAATATGTAAAACTGATTGATTGTCTACTTTGTACAGTACAGTCCAGTCTTAGTCTTAAGGATAACTTTAACATTTGGTTACAAAGGGGTTAGGGATAGCCACGGCTCAACTATTTTAAGAGCCGTTTTTGGAAACTTTTTTTTTTGAGTATAATTGTAGTATTATAAATTATTTTGTAGTTTACATTTTTATTTGTTTAGCCCAAATGAGAATAACTTAATAGAATAATAATTTACACAAATCTGCTGTACATGTAATAGTATACTGTATGTCAACAATCAATACATATAGTTTTGGCAGATATTTGTTGAAAAGTTTGATGTGAACTCCAAATTATTTTAAAGGGTTAAAACTTTTAACTTAAGAGTCTTAAGACCAATACATTGATTGAATATAATGAACACATGTCACGCCATTAAGTCTTCACTGAATATACAATAATATATTAAATTTAAAATATACAATAATATATAAACAAATTTGAGTGCATTATCTGTTTATAATAGTCATATAATTGCAGTCCTGACAGACAATGTGAAATATGCACACAATTCACATGTGGGCCCACTTTGGCACAGAATGCATTGATTCGCATTGCACTACAGTGTATACTTGGGCACAGGTATGTTTATTAAATAGACTTACATTTCTATAATGTTTCATAATATGGTTATACAGGTAAATTATTTTTGGTATTTCAAACTTCAATCTAATTAGGTGCAATTACCCTGTATCATTTCAACTTATTCTCACTTTATAATTCAAGTCAATATTACATAATTCAATTCTTAACACTGTGCTTGGTGAACTTTATGACAAATACTTTCTATCGGTATTATAGTACTGTTATGATGTGTACACAAAACTATTAAGATATTGATTGTATTGATTAAACTTACAGTTGCATAGTCTATGAGTAGGTTTTCATAGTTTAAGCATTTTGTCAAACATTCATATGAATCAATGAATCAATCGCTGTATTCATAGCAATGTATAGGTATTCATATGAATACATATTAACAGGTATTTCATGCTTATTATACAACCTATGGGTCGATAACAGAGTTCAACGAATTGTCTCAATACAGGCATACAGTGACACATTTGGCTCAACAAAAAGGGCTCAACATATGAATTGTGGCCAAATTTGAGCACTGGTCGACACCACACCACCACACCATTAGGCCTGTGATGACAGTGTGTGTCGGTGTGTATGCCCTCACTGTTAGGCCAACCCATCCTATGGCAGACCCTCTCAGACGAGAGCTAATTATTTGACAGACAATAATGCATACAATAAGCCATACATTCACTGCACACCACATACACGTTCACATGCATTGCACACACACTCACACATACAGGTGCCCATCAAATGTGTGTCCATATGACTCAATGAATGTCCACATATGGATCGTAGCACTAATATCGGCACTAATTGTCTCAACAACACAATCAACACAAAGACTGCAGTACTGAGAGACGACTGTATGTGAGGTATAGTCTGCGCCACAGTTCAGACTCCAAGTCAGACATCCAGTTCTTAGGGTCACGTGATGTCTGCGAATCGAGACATACGCCAGAAATGAGTGAAACAAAGACATAAATAACGCCATAAATGGTGTCATATATTATATATAATGCGTGTGCGAGTGGTGTGAGGGGACAGTAGGGGGCAGTTGGGGGACAGGGAGTGAGTGCGAGAATTGATGGTCGGTTCGAGCACTCTCATCGCCATTACATTGCATTCAGTGATACACTGATAGACTGTGAGACTGAGGACTGGTCTCACATCCAATGCATTGTTTGAGTGATATTTTGGTGGATATGTTGTGATTAGTATCCAATTCATTGATTGTTTAGACAATTAAAGACATACGGAATGAGTGTCGAGTGATGGCTACTGTGGTAATGGGCGCGAAATGTTGGTCAGCGATGTTGTCGGTGGTGGTGATGATGGCTGTGGTGATGATGGCTGTGGTGACTCCGGCGTGTGGTCTTCGGTGTCACTGCGATATCTGTCCGCAAGAGATGAACCACACGTGCGAAACGGACGGCCTGTGCTTCGCATCGACATCGGTGGACGACAAGGAGCAGGTGATCCACTCGTACAGGTGTGTCCACAAGCGGGATCTGTTCCCTCCCGAGAACCCCATCATATGCCAGCACTCGGACTCATTGCTGTCGAAGTTTGTGATCAAATGCTGTTCAGACAGCGATTACTGCAATGCAGGCCTCAGACCCACTCTCTCGCCGCCCCTCAGCACTGGTAAGCCTTTCCAACACATCTATTAACACAAGTATTTCTCTTCCTTCCTATCAATCGCTGACAACCATTACAACCATTGATTCAATTGATTGAATGGCTATTGAAATGACAATGAATTGAAACACAAAAACACGAACTCTTGTCTCACATCACATACTGTCAGATGTCTGGATAAAGACAAGATGTTCCCCCCCGAGAACCCCCTTTGGTGTAAATCACAAATCTATGTCTCAAACTCTGTCCACGACTGCTGCCAACACTCAGACTTTTGTAATAAACACCTGCGACCGACTCTGCCATCGCTGAACCAGTCATCCACAGGTGGGTCACCATTCATACATCAATACATCCATCCATACATACACACCATCTACCCTACAATTGCTATCATTTACGATATACTCTATAGCTGTATTGATTACCATTACCATACGATCAGTCATAAGCAAACCCAGTGGTCATCGAGTCATACAATGTCTGTCCCGTCAGCAACACCACCACTTGTCGTGTACCTGTCGTGTAGTCCCGAATGCCTTACTAATTGTCGCTAACATATCATATCATAAATGCATTGCATGACTGTGTGCCTCATTATAATCATTGACATCTGTTCATCACTATTAGCCCATAACTAACAGTCAATACACATCTAATGCCATTACTTTCCATATCAATACTAACCCTTTACTAAACAATTAACGATTAGTGCCTTATTTATTGATATCATTTGATGAGTGCAATGACTGAAACTGATCTCATATTTGGCTGAATTTCAATATAATTTCCATTCTATTAGTTACCCATTGAAAGACTAATTGGTATTTACTTTTAAGTTTATAAATAACTCGTTATTTGCCGAAATATGTTTCATGTAAGCCTTCACTAAACTGTTTGATAGTAAAGCACTTGTTTTGTCTGACAAAAGCCAACAAATCTAAAGCGTTTACAAATCAATTAAAACTTTTGAATGAATGAAAATCTCTGAAACACTCCTTTATTTCCAAAATGAATGCTAAAATAAATTTGAATTTTAGAAAAACACTAGAATTTGAATGTTTTTCGATATGAGTTACAAATTTGAGAGCATATATGACTACTAAACTATAGATAATATTTGCGATTAAGACACACAAAAGGGTTAAATTACTGTTTTAGGTAATATTACAGTTACACTGAACCATTAAGACATCAAATATCATAATAAGTGTGGAGATTGTGTTGAAAACTGAAGATTTTTGAATTGCGCCAAAAGGGGACCGGCGGGTGTGATGTGTTGTATTGGAGTTCAGGTATCAATGATTAACCATAAGCTCACACTCTATTCGCAAGCCTTCGCTCATTAATGTTAACCCATAATGTGTTTCAATTCTATACGAAACGGGTGTTTATATTTAACTTTCATTGCTTTTTGCCGTTTTTCACTATAAATGCCATACATTTTGTTTACCGTAAACTGAAAACACTCATCATTTTCCGTGCTTTACTTATGCCTGAATTGCAATCATTAGTTTGTAAATTATAATTTATGTTAGTTTTTAAGTTACTGTTATTGTTTGATGTGTGGATAATATGATTAAAATGTGTGGATATGTTTAGAAGTATCTGAATCGGGAAGTCTGGGCACAATACAGACGGCACTGATAATCGCATCGCCAATATGTCTGATATGTTTCATATTTATGATCGCGTTTACCATTTGGCAACGCAGACAAATCAGACATCCCTACCCTCACGATGTCGAGGGCAGTATAGCCAGTAGAGACCCTTTGATTCCAGTGCAACTCAATGGACAGACACTCAAGGATCTCTTAGATCACACCACTTCCGGCTCAGGATCAGGTCTGTGCTCATCGCTATTCCTTATACTCATTTGTCACTAACACTCGTGTGCTATGTCTCAGGCCTACCACTTCTGGTACAGAGAAGTATTGCCCGACAAATACAGTTGATTGAGATCATAGGGAAGGGAAGGTTCGGTGAAGTATGGAAAGGCAAGTGGAGGGGAGAGGGGGTGGCCGTCAAGATATTCTCGTCGCGCGACGAGCGCTCGTGGTTTAGGGAAGTGGAGATCTATCAGACCGTTATGTTGAGGAACGAGAATATTCTCGGATTCATTGCCGCGGATAATAAAGGTATGCATTAGAGTGTGACCATTGATTGGTTCATTGAATGGTTGCTCACATGTGATATAATTGATTGGGTGGACAGACAACGGGACGTGGACTCAGCTGTGGCTGATCACTGACTACCACGAGAACGGGTCTCTGTTTGACTACTTGAGCAAAATGACTGTCGACACGGCGGGGATGTGCAAAATGGCGTCATCCATAGCCAATGGGTTGGCTCACCTGCATATGGAGATATGCGGCACTCAGGGCAAGCCGGCCATCGCGCACAGGGATTTGAAGTCCAAAAATATTCTGGTCAAGTCTAACGGCACGTGTGCTATCGCCGACTTGGGGCTCGCAGTGCGCTTCGACTCGTCCACCAATTCAGTGGACATTCCTCCCAATCCCAGAGTGGGAACCAAACGATACTTAGCGCCAGAAGTATTGGACGAAACGATTAACTTAAATCATTTTGATTCGTTCAAAAGGGCCGACATTTATTCGTTCGGTTTGTGTATTTGGGAGATCGCCCGGCGCTGTAATGTCGGAGGTATGTCCCCATTGCTGTCATACCCATACATGTATTGACTTATGGTTTGTGTGTAATAGGAATCTATGAAGAATATCAGTTACCCTTCTATGATATGGTTCCCTCGGACCCCACCATTGAGGAGATGCGGAAAGTAGTCTGCGGTGACCGACAACGACCTCAGATCCCCAACCGGTGGCAGTCATGCGAAGTATGAGTTGTTTGCGTGAATGCGTTGTTTGTGATGATTAATGTGAATTGTTATCTGTATGGTGTGCTATAGGCGCTGCGAATAATGTCCAAGATCATGAAGGAGTGCTGGTACCACAACGCCGCCGCCAGACTAACGGCGCTTAGGATTAAGAAAACGATCGCCAATTTGGGCGCTCAGGAGGACCTCAAGATTTGAGCCATCATTTTAGACGCCATTCAAACCCATATCCCATTAAGTAATGAATTATATGTTATAAAACGGACACAAAAGTGATTTCTCTGTGTTCTGACGTTCGCTGTCATTAAACCGTCGTTTCATTCGTTTGATTCTGTGGACAGGCCTTCAATATGATGGCGAAGAATATGATTTAATCCATAATTTTAATTAAACCCTATTTTAAGGTCAACTCAATTAGTAGACAATATTTTGCATAATTTTAAAGTTCAAAGTTTTTATGTTTTTTGGCACTTTTTTCTTGTTTTCAAAACAAGTCAATACTTTGTCGTCATATTTATCTTTATATCAAAACAAACGAATCATTTGATGTGACGAATGATATACAGTATATTATGTAAGAAATTATAAATTATATATAATTTAAATATAAATAAAAAATCCCTGATATTTCATACAATAAGTCTCAATGTAAATGTCAAAAACTTTCACATTTTAAAAGCTAAACAATTGTTAAATCTGTTGATTTAATGTCTTTTACAGTTTTAAATTAATTTTTATTACAATTCATATGTAAATCGATTCATAGATTCAAAACAGACTGTTATATTTATAAATGTAATCAAATTAACGCTTTTTAGAAAATTTTTCTAAAATCAAGACAAAAGACGTTTTCAAATTATATTAATATTTATTTAGAACTTTATATCGATATATAAATATTGCTTTTGTGATGGAAAGACTGCATTCATTCATTTGATTGATATTAAAAAACTGAAAAATACATTATAAAAAATTCGACAAATAAGTAATGTTTCGAAATATTAGTCTAATGTGACAGACGTTTAAATATGACCGCACTTTTGAAACCCACAAATAAAACCCATATTAATAGACACTCGATTGGAACCGTTGACGAGACAATGTTGTAATCATTAACCTTAATGTCCCTTAAAGTGCTTAAGCCTTTAAACACATCATTGGTTAGTCATAGAGGGAGGAGGGGATGGTATGGTATGAAAAGGCACTTAACAATCAGATACAGTATATCACAACAATTGACAAAATTATTTAATAAACGCCTCAAGAATTAAAAAAAATTAAGTTTTATGAATATCTATGGATACGAATGGGTATTATAACTCGTCGTGTTTGGGTCCACTGAACTCCTCGTGCGAAATGAAGCCATTCTTGTCCTGATCCTCGTGTTGGAAGATCTCTTCGACGAGTTTGTCCTGATCTGGAAGATCCTTCACTCCTGCTTTCGCCGCTTCCGGCATTTGCTTCTTCAGGTATGAGCTCACCTGAAGACACGAAGGCATCATCAATGAGATCAATGAGACAATCAATGAGATCAATGAGACAATCAATGAGACAATCAATGAGACAACACGTGAGACAATGGTCTCAATGAATGGCAACAACGCATACCTCTTCGCGCGACAGCTGGTTGTCATCGTTGGCGTCGATCTCGGCGAAGACATTGACAGGAGTGGGTCCGTCTTCGACGGCAATGCACTCCACTTCGAACACAAGTGTGGCCTTCGGTGGGATGCGGTCGCCGGCGCCGGCGTCTCCGTAGGCCAGGTGTGAGGGGATCGTCAGCTTTCGCTTCTCCGTGGGGCACATGTCGAGCAATCCCTGGTCCCACCCTTTGATAACTTGTCCGATGCCTAACTGAAACTTAAACGGTTCCGAACGGGAATAGCTGTGGCCGAAGACAATGCATTGATTCATATACTCTGAACAGACAATTGACACAATGACTGGCCATACCTGGAGTCAAACTCCTTGCCGTCCTCAGTGGTGCCCCTGTAGTGCATTGACAACATATCACCTTTCGATGACTTACGGCTGCAGTCATCCGGTTTGGACACCACTTCCACGACGAGTTCTCCAAACGACTCGTCATCACAAATGGCATGAGATATGAGACAAAAGAGGACACAAATTATGAATGATTTCATGTTTGGTTTATATTATGAATGAAACAAATGCTAAATAAACTAAATATAAGACTAATTAACTCGACGTAAGTTAAGTCCACGTGTGCTCTCAATTGTAACTCAATTGTGAATACAGTGTTAAATGCAGTGCAATGTTGTCCACACACTCTCGCACTGCCAAACCTGTTGTCAAACTATACGCTATCAATGAATGGCTCCCCTATTGCTCACAGCTGTTGGCAATGTTGTCATCTCTCACGTTATGCTCACATATTACGTAACAATTCACATATAATTGTAAATAAATTTTACATTCAATTTGAATGAAGGGTTCCGTGAAAATGAATTATTGCAACCAATATATACGAGTGCATAGTCTACACATTTGAATGAACTCAACGCATACAGAAACATTGCATCATCATTGGCTTATAATAAAGGGGATCAGTGCTTAGAAATAATACATAAATACTGTAATAAAAACACAATGTTGTTACAGTTCAGTTGTATGCAAACTGTTTTTATCATTATTTTTACACTCTTTATGTGAAACCGTTTTTCGGTACTTTTTATTATAAGCCAATGATGATGCAATGTTTCTGTATGCGTTGAGTTCATTCATTTATCGATATGTGACCAGTGTGCTTTTTAATTAATCTGAGATTTAAATGACTGATTGTGTTATATTGCATAAGTGGTGGCAATAGTGATCTAATCGGTGGTGCATTTGGTGTAATCGCAAGACATGGCAAAGAGTGGTGACAAGAGAGATGTGATAACCTTTGAAAGCATTCAAGTGTTGTCTGCAAATGAATCCCAATTCATAAAACCCCACAGAATTCACTACAAATTGGTATTAATATCATG
>CAJPVJ010002608.1:0-12672 GCA_905397405.1 Oppiella nova
CAAGGATTTCAATATTTTATTATTAAATTAGTAAATTTAGATTTCAATTAATTATTATTATTTGTCGGTAGAATATAAAACAATTAGACGTTTAATGATTACCACAAAATAGATAGTAAACTAATGTAATGCAAATTATAATTATATTATAATAAATACGAATTAAAAACAAAATATGTTTTTGATAATAGGCTCATAATAATTAAAAAATAAAAGTTTATTTGTTATATATTTTATGATTAAAGTATGCAAAAAATATTTTATTAAACATAGTTTATGAGACAATGTGTAAAAGTACACTGGTCTTATACAACTTATTTGTTGGAATTAAAATTAACAAAGACACATATAATTTATATCTTTACAATACATCTCATATATCTTAGTCTCAAATAATCTTTAAATGAGATAATTATATACATAAACATATCGTTCTGTGATTACATTACACTTTTATAATGATAATTAACTTTTAAAAATATACAATTTTAAATATCTTTGTGCAATAATACCCACACACAAATTAGTAGTATATTTGTAATAACCTTGTATCATATTATATTATACCACACTATTTAATAGTGATTTAATTACATAATATCTCACATTATATGGGCAGTAATTATGAATTTAAGCCAAATCTGACACTAGTGAAAACAAATGTTTTAATATAATTATTATAATTAATAAAATGTAGAAACTTTTCATAATAATTACCGAAAATAGACCAAAGATCTAGAACCTAACAAAATATATTATAAAAACAAAAATAATATATTAAATATATAATTTTTACCAATTCTTTGAAATCCGTATATTCAAGGTCTAGACCTAAAATAGGCTCTGAGATAATCATTGCTATAAAACATTTTCATAGTTTACAACATCATTACAGATGCCATAAAAATATATCATAAGATGTGATGAATCCTAACCGTTTGGCGACAGTATACAAAATTCTGTACATTATGTCTATGTATTATGTATTGTATAATATAAAGATTAATAACAAACAGAATATACTGTGCGACAGCAATTAAATGATATTAATATGTATTAAGTACCCAATCATTATTATATTGGTAGAAATTCTAACACATAGCCAAATACAATAAATATATTATGTGGTGTATTATGTTACTAGCTTGAATTATGTTAAATTAACATAAGGAAACAGCAGTCTTAATTGCGTATAAAATATTATTTATATAAAACATTTTTGCCCACTTAGTATGTTAACGCATTTAACTCATAAAAATACCACTGTTGACAAAGTGTGCTTATTTGGTGAGAAAAACAGTACTCTATTTGTAATGAAAAACAGACATCACTATTGATATATTGTACTGAATATTAAACAAAAGTTTTGTATCCATATTCTGACAGAAAAAATAGTCAAATATGATTGCATTGAGAGCTGAAAAAATAGAAAACCGACTCAAGGATTGAATTTTTATGATTATTACAAAGTTTTTATATGTTTTTGTTACTGTAATCACAATTAATGGATGCGTTGGTTTGTTGGGTGTATTACTGGTTATGCAATTATACACTGAATATTATATTTAAATCATAATATAGTGTATATTTATGAATAGATTGGCGTTTTGGTTAAATTATCGCAAATGTCTAGTGTCCCAAAAATGTCATATTTAATCGACAAACACATAATATATGACTATTTTACGAGAATTCAATACCAAACGTTTATATATCATATACAAGTTGTTTACCTTAAATTGCGAAAACTAAAAAACAATTTACATAATACTGTCGTTTATATCTTAACTCTTTACGAATAGTATTCGCAAATTATTTTAAATATGTGTTTAGTTTTGTTAAACACAACTATAATAAAGCAAACATTTCTAATTTTAAACCAATAGTATTGTAATGAGAGTTTTATTATAAGCTCATTATATATTTTTATTTTATTTATGACATATTCATAAAAATCATTTATTGCTTACGAATTGAGATTTAAAAGTTAACATCAAAGCGATTTTATTTGAAATCACATAAAACATGTCATTAACTTATATTTAGGTAAAAACTCTAAACCCATATTTAAAATGCTTATCCACTCATTATAATACTATTATACATGTCATTAATTATGTATTTTAACAAATGTTTCAAAATCAGAAGATGTTTACAAATCAGTTATACAATTAAAAATTGACTAGACAATACTTATAAAATTATAAGTTATAATTAAATAAATTTATATTCAATTCAATTTGATGTCAATTGCAAAACATGTATGATAACTTATCATTGATAAGCTAATGAGGCTATAAAGTAAACCTCTAATCATAAGATAATTAAAAATTACTGTTAATTAATGATGCTGAATTTTGTAAAATTCATTAAATATTTGTAAAAATAGACAGAAAACAAATAAAAAGTTTAATAACATTAGGCAGAGGAATGTATGACAAAGTTTGTATCATATGTACTATACTATTGTTACACTAAAATGGGAGTACTTTTCGACATTTGTGTGCTTTTAGTGCACACTGTAATTATCATTTATAAAAAATTAAACAATAATTGCTGACAATTATTTGTTTGTTGCTAAATCAATAGACAATATGAAAAATTATGTCTCATTTATAGTATTTGTTTAATAAATAATAGCCATTATATTCAACACATTTATAACACGCTTCTGACTTATAAGGAAAATATGTTGTGATAAGAAAGTTAATGCATTAAAATTGTCTTTTCATTTAAATTATGTGCACTTTCTATGAAAAATGACATTTGAATGTACTTTCTATTATGAAATTAAATAATAAGTTATATGGAAATAAATGTCGAGAGTTATAACTCATTTAAATTCATTTTGGCCATGAATTCAACATTTATTTCGGGTTTTAAGCTTTACTGGTACTGTACTCATAAAGTTTATTTAAATTGTGTATAATTTAGTTTTAAATTACTTAAATTGTCTTAACATACAATTCCCATCTAAATAGGGATTCACATGGAATTAACATTAAAATAGTTTGATTGTCAACATGTCCTGACATAACATAGTGTTCACACATTTGTCCCTAAAGTCATTCATTCGTCTCATATGAATATGACATTCATTTTGAAGCATTTTTCGTGTTAAGAAAGTATTTCTCAATCTTATTGAAGACATTGTAATAATAAAAGGAGATTTAAATGCATATATGAATTGAAATGTGAAAATTAATTAACACATGGATTATGGTTATGACATGTATTTAGATTTTAAATTTGGGAAAAGTTTATATAATTAAATTGAGTAATGGATCTAAATAAAAAACATTGTATTCAATGATATTTAATTAAAACCTTATTTTTCCCATAAATTTAATTAATTCTCGAATTGAACTTCATTTCTATTAATATAAACATCTATTTTATTACACGTGTATTATTTCACTTGAATTGTGTACTTGTAATTGAATTAAATTTCCAAATGTTTCGTACATTTTTCAAAAACATTAATAAATCATAATAACAGTAATGTTAACAACAAATGTTTTATAGCACACAAATTAAATGTCCTTAAAGTAAACAATACTTTAATTCAATATATCGTTAACAATATACTGTAAGTGTATGACATCAATTTGTTGGAAAAATATATACAGTATACAGGTATAAATAATTTTTATGGCAATTAGCTATAAATAAAATAAATTGATGGACACTTACCCGGGTGTCTACGAAGCAGAAACAGGTCTTTTTCTCCCAAATGGCGTAAATATATCTCTGCATTATTTTTGGCGATAGGTTTAGCCCTTTTCCGCAATTTAATTAATAATTAAAATCGTTTTTTCGTAAAACAAATTGTTTATAAAACACTCGTTTGTGTGAACACACAAACTAATGCACACAAAATGTTAGCGCAAATCAAAAAAGTAAAACAAAAAGTTTATTAACTTTTGAATAAAATTTCAATAAATTCTGTAATTTTTTGTGTCCATAAAATACAGCTTAATTTGAAGCCTGTGTTAAACGCCAGACAAGGATCTGTTTTGTCAGTCAATCAATAGGTTTTAACTTTTTTTTGTTAAATAGAAAATTCTTGAGGAAATTGAATACAATTATTATTTACTTATTATTAGTCTTTTCGGCTGTTCTTATGGTTGAAAGAAAAGTTTGAAAGTATTATCTCTTATTGAGTTGAACTTCACTTTAACGGGTAATTCCAGTCAAAAACATCACAAAAAGATTTTTGTCTTTTGATAATAGTTTCGATTAATATTTTCTTTCGTCTCTATGTTTATATAATTAAACAAAATTATTTGAAATTAATTTCTGCGTTCACGTAAAAGTATTTTCGAAAGTTTGAGTCACTATTATGTAAAGGAAATCAATTCACTCTTCAATTCACGAGAGATGAGAGAAAACACGAAAAATGAGTTTCAATTAAAAAGTCAATTAAAATGTCAGTAATTGACAACAAAAAAAATTCATAAAAAATATTTGCAATTAAAGTGTTGGTAGTACTCTCACATACAGTACTATCGTTCACTTCACAAACTCTATGGCTTTCTGCGAAATGTGTGTTATATTTGTGCGCTTTATTAGCGTTTAATAGTCAGGTGGAGGTATAAACTGATGGGTCGTCCCCCTACACACGACAGCGCATCTCTCACACAATTATTGTTTAATAAAACTTTTTTCAGATTTCAATTCAATTCTCAGTGAATAAAAACAGTTATAACTGAATGTCAACTTCTTATAGTTGGCGAAAATATTTGTGACTTTTTTCCAACAATTTTCGCTTAAATACTGCAAAGAGTTGAATCATAAGTGGAGAAAAGGCTTGAATTTTCTGCTATCGATTGAGTCTTTAGTTTTTGTTTTTAGTCACACTTTGGGTCACAAACAGTGGAAAAAATGGATTTAAGTGAAATGTCTTTGCGTTCAATTAAAAGTTAAAATTATTAATGAAAATGTGTTTTTATCAATTAAAAAGTTTCACTTTTTTGCACTTTTCTCTCTGACTTCTAGATCGCTAGAAGTGATAAGAAATGTTTGCAAATGTTTAGCAAATTTCTGCTCGAATTCAGTGGAGATTTGAGTCAACTTTTCTAATGTGTTATGACTTCTCATTGATTAATGAGTTTCTAATCAGAAATTCTCTCATTTATGTGAACATAAAACAAATGAATTGTGAAAAAGTGGTTTAATTATAAATATATTGCGATATGTTATGAGAACATAAGTTTTTCACTTAATATTGCAAAATATTTATACGAAACTTATATTAAAAATCGTTATTATTTATTAAAAATTATTATTTTTTCGAAAATAAAATTTCAAATATTTTGTGTTCAATAAAAACTTCCTGTTTGTTAGCAAATGTCTTGTCCGATACCAACGTTAGATACATTTGACACCAAATGTCAAAAATATTAACTTTTTTGTTTCACACGAATTTCGGAGTATTTTCTCATAGAAAACAAACAAAAAATTAAATTATTTATAAAAACTGAGAACAATATATAGCGGCAAATGTCACAAAACAATTAATGCCTTAAAACAACAAAAAATTATTCAATATTTGACAAAAAAAATTTGAAATAATAATTAACTAATGAGAGTGAAATGTATATATTATCAAAAAACAGACAAATTATATAACACTTAAACTCAGAATAACTTATTAATCAAAATCACAAATCAAATCAAATATGTTGTTAGAAAAAGCACTTTCTCTCATACGTTGCATATATTATCAAATTGTTTTGAAAGTGAATTTTTTCGGTAATAATAATGAGTTAATGAGTGACAAGAAATAGTTGAAATAGTTTGGCGTTTTTGTAGTCAAAATAAAACAATGAATTCAGACTAACTGTAAAGATCGAGGACACAAACCGACCAAATCGTAAACAATATGTTATTTTTGAATTAAATGTATCATTCAAAATATTTCACTACATAAATAACTTTCAATATTCAAAACAGTTTTTTGTCGGAATATTTTTAAATAGTTTTCACTCTTTTATATAATATTCAACTAAAGTTTTCAATTCAAAAACAGTACACTTTTCTCGAGTGTTATTCAAATGAAAAACTAAACCAACGGAACGATTGAATAAAAATCAAAAGTCTTATTAATACACAACTGAACGACAATTTAATCGTATGTTAGACGCGGTGTTCAATGAAAATAATAATGTTTTATATAATTCTGTGATTCAGTACTGTGTGTATGGATAGCGCACAGAATAATAGCGAATGAGAGCACAAAACACTAGTAGAAGTGCACAAACTTTTTGCGATCAAAAAACTTGCGTTGAATTACAAAACTTTTATAACATTCAAGCATTGAATACATGGTATGTCTGCCGGAGAACTGCTTTTTTCAATGTATTACAGCATTGAAGAGTCGATACGATAGATATATTCAGCAATACTGGTGTTATAATGCATGTGAGCGCCGACCGTATGAAAGTAGTTGTGTTTTCTCTCGACAGCCCTAATCACACCTGCATTGCCCCGTAGTATACGTCACTCATTGCTCATACAAACTGCCTGTACTACAGGTGTACACCAAGTAATCACTGTTACAATGCACTCAACAATAGCGGTGTGATAGGAGATAGGAGCTATGGCACAGGTAGCCAAACACAACTGTTTCAACAGTACGAGTAAATACCGAATTGTTTGACTAAACTATCCAACTATTGGCGACCGCAACAACTTTTAAAATGTATAGATTTTGAGTTAAATATAGATATATTTGGTTTGTTTTTTGGATCAATAATATTGGTTTTCAATTCAATTTATAACTCATTTTATTTATTATCGCGATATATTGTGTGCGAAATGTTTGTTCATTTCATTAGATAACTATAAAACTCTTAAGCTTTACGTTCAATACAGATATTAATCTTTTTGATTTTTGTCTTAATTATGAAAAGCGTGTTTATCTCTGGTACTAGTCTTATGAAAAGCATTTTATTTATAAAACTTAAGATTTATTTGATAAAAAGGAGTGTTTATAAGAAAATTATTGTAATGTTTGGTGAGAGAGAGAGAGAGAGAGAGAGAGACTCTTATCTGTTAATATTTAAATGCATTTTCCGTTGATTTGAATTTTTATATTTTTCATTTATTATTTATTTTAACATATAAAACTATATTTTGTATTAAAATTAATGCAAAATTCATTTAAAGAATTAGCAAAATAATAATCAATTAGAAAATTTTTGCTAACTTTCATTTGTTTTGTTTTGTATCATTAAAAATACACATTAATCCTAAAACAGGGAAACAGTTCATTAGGCACTGGGTTTAATACACAACTATTTGTAAAAAAAAATTATACGATATGTTATTAATTTCATAAAACTTTTTATGTGTGAGAAAATACAAAACTTTAGATTTTTAAATATTTATTATTCCTAAAATAAGTTTGAGAAATATTTTATAAATAAATATTTTAATTATTAATGAAATTCATTGGTTAGATACAATATAATGCTATTTTTACACTCACCACAGAATATATTGTATTTTCTAATTATAATTTTTTTAGACAATAGAGAAATTTTTACATACATGAGCCCCAAATGAGTTTGAGCTCAATATTAAAACATTTTATTGATATGTGATGTTTACTAAAAATAATAATACACTTATTATGTCAACAAAATATTGCCAGAGATCTAATCGGTTTTGATTTAAATTTTAAAACATTAACTATTTTTACAGTACTTTATTCTGTAGTCCATACTCTGTATAATATAAATTAATTTTAATTTATGATTTAATGCATCGAGAAAAAAGTTTTTTCAAACAACAAAAATTTATTGTCTGAAAAAGTGTATTCAAAATTCAAATCTCAGCCAAAATGGCCTCATTTCACTTGCGTTTGTGTGTTTTCTTTTTATTTTGTATTTAATAGGGTTTTATATTCGAATTTTTATACAGATTATAATTATATAACACAAAAACAAAACCAAAACAATACGTTTTTCCTAACACCGCTAAAGATGTTGGGGTTTATGGGAGATGAGGAGGATTTTGATGAATAAAATAAGCAAAAAAAGTTAATTATATATTCTCTCAAAATATCCTGATGTAAAGATTTGAATCAGTTTTGTGGTAAGAAATGGGATTCATTTGTTTGCATCCCTTGCTATACATAGTGTACTTCATCAGCAAAAAATATTATAAAAATATAAATGTATTAAAAAATAAATTGTAATTTAAATATATTTTTGGTTGTATTTAGTTTGATATATAATCCTGTAATAAAACCGTTTGTAAAGAGATTATAAAATTTTTATTTCAATGTTGTTTTACAAACAATATTGAACTCCATTTAAGACCACAGATTGATTGAGAAGGTTATATGAAAATGAAATATAAAAGGGTATTAATCCAAAGAGTATAAAATTAACTATACCACATGTGTAATTTATTAAACATAATTTATTACATAGTGAAGCACTTCTAAATAGTTTCTTTACGGTTTACTGATTTCAGTTACATTACGCAAACTTCATATTAAAAGCAAAACAAAATTACATAATAAGTGGTTACTAATGATAACCTTTATATGTCTAGAGATTAAATGCAACAAAATATGTTTGACTTAAATGGCAGATCTATATTTTGGGCTGACATATGGATAAACTCAACGAACCAATGGGTCGACAAAACATAGCATATAATTAGGATTTTTACATAAACTTCATACTATTATACAATATATGGTCTTGAATAGAGAAATCAATTTTGAAAATCCTATTTTTGATTTCACAATCATTTCATTTATTATTAGATATACAGAGAAAAAAGTATTTATAATAAGTTTTGGCTCATGGGATGGAAATCGTGAGTCAGTACACAGTATTGCATCCCATGTCTCGCCGTTACATTTGACTCTATTTTGGGATTCATTTCCAAAACAACTGTTTTTTAATGTTTAAAACTTTAAAACATAAGTCTATTTAAATTTAAGTTTAAAAATATTATGCCAGAATCAATTTAGTTTTCTTTATACTTATGTAATGAATATTTTAATGGCATTAGTTCTGTGGTTAATTAAAACTAATGACTCACAAAAAATATGTAGAAATTTATATTTAGAATTAAATAAATTTCAAAAAATAATTATAATAAAATAAAATTTAATACAAAATAGACAATAAGATATTGTAAATAGCAATAAATTAATGTCCAATTTTTTCACATAGATATTAATCAGTAACCCTTTTATAGTGAATCTAAAATTTTTGATAAAAATATTATCGTATATATAGTCGTGATTTGAAAAGAAATTTATTTTAGTCCTAAAAGAGAGATGAGTTTCAGAAATGTATTATCTGTTCGTAAAAATATTCAAATGAATTGAAATTTATTGCTGTTTTTGTTTCGGATAAAAATTATATATGAAAAATAAAATGCAAATTTCGTTTTTGTTTTAAACCTACATTTTTGGACACAATTTACGGTCAATTAGTTATTAATTAACTTTTCTTTCGGAACGATTGCACGAAATTTGGGGAAATGTTAGCTTTTTATGAGAGGTTTGCATCGGTTTTGGTGTCAAAACGAGACGAAAATATATTTACATCTATTTTACAATAAAATTAAGCATTTATTTGCTCCCAATCCTCGACTGGTTTTGGGGTCTCAAACACACCGTCCGACTCAGTCATCGCTATAATAAACGACACACTTGAATGACACGGAGGGACAGGTGTATGTATACCTGACCACCATATGTATCATTACAAGTGATTGTCGGATGACTTCCACGAATAATAAACAATTTTGTTCAGAGAGTCGGCACACGTGTTGGGAATCACACCATTTGGTGACAATAGGAGTAGTATTTACTGAAAGTTTGTGTCAAAACTAAGTCAATGGAAAGGGATATTCAGGTGAACACTATTCCCATGAAATCCGTGTTTAAAATAGCATATTATTCTCAATTCATTCATATTATGGTCACTTACTCTCGAATGCACTATAGTTCCACTCAAAAGTAGACTTTTGATAGTATTTTGAAATAAATACAAATATAACTTTCAATTTTAATTTCAGTCAATGATACAAACAGGAGTTTAGATTATTATTTTGTAAGCCATACTGTATTATTCCAGAAACTAAACTATAAATTATTTTTATTTTTGTCATAAATTGCACTAAAAGTTGTCAGTATTCTGCAGTAAAACACTTTAGAGAATAGTCAATAAAACCTCACAAAATATATATTTATTTTTCAAAAGAGCTTTCTTATTATTTTTAAAACAAATATTAATTCAAAGAGAAAGTTATCTCCAAATTGTTGGACACAAAGAGATTTACTGTTATAAAAGAAATGATAATAAAATAAACTTTTAATTTCTTCCGTCTATTATGAATACAAATACAATATTCAAATCATAAGCATTTCTATTATACTCTCAAACATTAGGTATTACTAAAACTGAATAAGAAATGAGAGTATTATTTAAAATAATAATAGTTTTTGTTTTGTTAGTTTGGCTGCAAATGTCGTATAAGAGTCGGTAGTGTTTTTCCATACCGTATGAACCAAACAATTTTTAAGTCAATAATAAGTATACTGGTATACAATATAATATAATAAGACATTTCCCACAAAACCGTAATAATAGGCTAGAAATTTAAGTAAAGAAAATAAAGTCTTATTTATATAATGTTTGCTCAGAAAATAAATAAGATTAAAAATATATTTTAAAAATTATTGTTATTTTGAATAATAATATAAATATCTCCCTGGGATTGAAGCCATGTGTGTAATCATTGACTGAAATCTTAATTTTCATATTATATTTAGTTTACGACTTAATTATCGATGAATTGGTGAACAGTATTTGCATTCATTATATACGGGGTATTAATACTGAACCGAAAACCAAATTAGAGCCAAAGGTTTTTCGCATAAATATCTGACAAAAGCTTTTTATGACATTATTTGATGGCTTACAGGGTTTACCGCAACATATCGTATAAATTCATAATTATTTAGATATACTTTGGCCTCAATTCATGGGCTCATAGGAGACGACGCCTGCATTTGTGGGACAATGGCTTCAATTCGCGGCTATACTAACGGTTACACTCTCTGTGTTTGTAGTGATGTATGGCATCCCTGTCCACATAATGACATCCATTCTCTCATCACTTCATATTAACTAAACTTATTGTTTCTCTAAAACTATTATTTTTCTAAATATTCTCTAACTTATAAGTATTAATTGCAAAACAATAAACAAGTTCATCGTTTCATCAAAATATCTGTCAGAATATCATCACAATTAAGACAAATATGAATATATTTCTACATATGAAACAGATTTAAATATTTTTTGTACGATCAGTGAACTACAAAAAATTGTTTTTAAAAAATATTTAAAGTTTTTAAAGGACTCGAGATTTAATTGAATTGTTTTTGTGAGAGGTTTCATAAATTAATATTATAACAATAGGTTAAATAAATAAAATAAATAATATTCAATTTGTTTAACAGCTGGGGAATTGGGCTTAAAATATATACATTAATCAATTTTAAAACTTCAAACAATAGGTTATGAAAAATTTATAATTGAAGTTAAGAAATGTTTTGAACTTAAGTTATTTGAAAAATGTTATCGTTAATTTTATTGTCGATATTATCGCTGTGGAAAATAAAGTGTATTTTTGATAATTTTCAAAAGTTTTCAAAAAAATTAGTTTCAAAGTGTTTAGCACCTGTTTTAACCGGATATATTTTTAGAAATAATTCATATTTTTATTAATATTTAAAATTTATAATGAAATACAATTATAATATGCTTGTGATATATTCACAAAAATACAAAATTATTGCAATTATTTGTTGAACTCATTGACGGTTATTTGAAATTTATTATCTATTGATTGCTAATACTCTTAAATCCAGTTATTTATGTCCCTTTAATTACATTAACTTTTGTTTGTATTTATATAGGGCTAACCCATCAATAGAAATCTGATGTATTATTTAATTTAGTTTTAATTTGGTCAGACTTTTAGTATTATATAATTATGTAATAAATAACAGAACATACCATTTAACCATAATTTCAATTCAAACTAAAAAGGGCAATAAATAATTTTATTATAACTTAATTAACACAAACTGAAATAGTATAAAATTATAGACCTAACCCTTTTTATAGCTCCGGTATCTCAATTGATAGTATCTTTATTTTTGATCTAATTCTGGAGTTTTATTACTTTTTATTTATGTTTTAAAGATAAGTTCAAAACTTTTAAAAATAAAAGTATCGACTATTAACTCATAAGCTATTAAATATTTATGCAATTTGTAACTTAAAGTGTGAATTAAATTCAAAAAGTTTGATCGATTGAAAAAATATTTGCAATAATAGCATATTTTTTGTAATAAAACTTTATATTTTTTTGGAGAAAGGGGTTTAAGATTGAGTTTTACATTATACTAGATTTATAGGGTATAATTGATTGAATGCATAATTAAATAATTTGAATATAAATAACATTTAATTTCTGAAATATTTTGAATGATTTTTATGTATTTAAAATTTGATCCCAATTTCTCGATATAAAAGCGCACATCAATCACAATACATGTTAAGACATGATTTTTATGTTTTATTTTATTAGTTTAAACTTAAGGGTTGGGCACTTATGGCATACCTT
>CAJPVJ010002609.1:0-12669 GCA_905397405.1 Oppiella nova
ATCGCCATAATTTTTAACGCTAATTGCTTTGATATCATTCAGATTTGGGATCAGTTTAGGTGACAATACATAATCTGACAAATCATGTCCCAATAGATGGTGACTGTTATCACCCCAACTGAAAACCTGGCCATTCGTTGTAATGGCATACGAAGTAAAGTCGGAGCAGATAATACTTTTGATTTTAAAATTATTTTCAAAATTTATCAAAACTGGCGAAGAAATCGTTGTGCTTTCGGTGTCAGCCCCACCTACCTGTCCGTATTCATTATCGCCCCATCCGTACACAAGTCCGTCAGCGGTGAGGGCCAGGGAGTGGTGACAACCACAGCATATCTGTACGATAGTCTTATCGGTAAAATAGGGTATTTTCGCCGGTTCTAAGTAAACACCACTTTCTGTAATATCTCGACCACACTGTCCCCGATCATTGTGCCCCCAACTGAACACAAAGTTGTTTTCATTAAGAGCCAGCACAAAGTCCGAGCCATTGATAAACTGTTGGATGCGTTTGTCCCGTAATTCTTGTATGACATCCAGTTGTCGGACGTAAACATTGACATCCGAATCGTTATCATTCCAACGGTACACGAAGTCTTGGTTTGAAACGTATAATAGGTTTTTAGCTTGATTGTTTTCTCCGTAAACGTGAAATAATTGAATTTCGCTTTCATTGACCATTCGCTTAACAGCATTGAAAATGCGAAACTTTCCTATCAAGGTAGACATTATAAGTTAAATAAATATAAATTGCAAAATTGCGATCTTTATTATTAGACTTATAATATAGTAATATAATTGAGTTAATAGTGATTTGGTGCTCACAATTTATACAAAATCTCAATGCATAGTTTAATTAGAAAATGAGTAGGCCCAAATTATCAATATATTTACGATTATTAAATTGTGTACCTCAACTTTTGCTTTTATATGATTTTAAAGTGTTTTTGTTATGAATAAATACATAAAAAGCAGAGTCGAAGTATACCTACTGGTTTGTGGGTAATATTATTAGTAATAAAAAATTCAATTTACCATAAAAACACCATATATGGTATAATCTAATCAAACCTGATGACTAAATTCAAATGGTTTTCATTATAAATGTATATTATACGTCCATTATATCAACAGTATTGACTCCTACAATTGAATATTTTTGATAAAAATATTTAAACGCGTAGATCCTTTCACACACACACACAGTATCTATAACAAATAAATTACTTATCAAAAAATGGGATTTCATTCAAACTGTTAAATAAACATTGAAATTGCATGAAAATTAATTAATTTGTTAATGTGTATTTTATTATTAATATGTTCATTGATGTTATATTAATCAGATACCTAATAATATAACTTATGTTAATAATTAAAATTATTTTACTTTTTTATAATTTTAATCCTTCTAATATATTACAATACAATTATATTTGATATTATTTAATTTATCTAAAATTAATTATCTCGCTTATCAACCAATTTGGCGACACGGATATGTTTACTTATATTAAAACATTTACATTTAGATTATGTGGCACTTTAATTTGATATAATTGTTTATTTTATATATAACATATAATCGATTAATTTATATTATATTTTGTAATATTTTCTAATTATCACGCAATGTTATTTCAACCTACACATTTAAAAATTTGTCTAGTAGTATTTAACATATAATTTTGTCTAATAAAATAATACCACTCTAATATGGTACTTTTTAACTAGACTTTATCAAAATTAATACATGAACATGATCAGATATATTACAAAAAATTGGTTTTTTAAACATATTTCTATTAGTTTATATAAATTTTTAACTAACCGAGAGCATTCAAAAAGATCAGATAATTCATATTTAAGAAGAATTCAAATAATACTTTTAGATATACCGTATCTTATAGATAAATTTGAACATGTTTAAAATCATACAAATAATAAAATTAATGATTGTGCTTGTGGGAAAATATTTTTAAATAAATTTTTTATTGTAATAATTAATCTCAATATTAATCCATTGGGGATCCGAATGTGTTTTAATCATGTATTTATCAATTAAATGGCACTTAAAGTGGAAATACTGTATATTTTAAGTGTATTTATCGATGAAATACTTGATTGAATTCATCGAAAACCTCTCCAATCGCTCCCATAAGGCAATGGAGACTGATATATACGACAGACTGTAGGCGCCGTCCAAACGGATCACACGGAAGGTTAGGTCGGAGAAGACATTCTGCGGTAAGTGTTTGATAGAAGTGTTGTTGAGCACAAACTCATTGAAGTACTTGTCGTCCGCACCCATAAGGGAACGGGAGGTGTCCTCAAACACCTGCGCCAAGTCGTACTCCTCTACGCCGGGGCACCGGATGTTATACACCGGTTGGGCGTAGTATTCGGTGGTGTCGTGTTCGCACATACAGGGGCTGATGACCTCCGGGGCGGACACCGGGCGCCGGTAGTTATACCGATGATTAGGGCTATTGTTTGCAGCGATACTAACATAACGTATTGTATTGTATGAAAACAATTGTGTGTTAATTGTGTCAATGAATGACTGTTTGTGTGTTCAGTGAAAGTGTTTTTTGAGACAATAACCGGAATTAACACATAAAATGTTTTTAATTATTTTTGTAGATCTTAATTAAGTTAAATGTTGTTGACACTATAAGATAACATTTTATCATTAAATGTTGCCAGTACATTTATGGGTGTTTTCTATGTGATATACAATAACAGGAAATATTTTTAATTTTAAATAATACTTTTTACATATTTAGTTTCATTATCATACAAAATATTCCACAACAATTGTCATGCAATATGTAATTAAAATATAGTTTAATATAATAGATTTATCTCATATCATGTTTACAAAAATCGTGTAAATTATTGTTAGCTATAAAAATGTAAACTAAGTAAATTAATAATATGAGCAATTGAATGTTAGAGTTAATTTACATATACAGTATTTATATTGATTACGATTTAGTAGTATACCCAATAAATTTATTTCTAAATATTTTAAAACATTAAAAGTACAGAGTTCCTTTTAAATATTCATTGCTCATATGATAAGAAAATTAAATAGGTTAATAAATACAACTGTATTAAAAGTAATAATAGTGAATTAAATAGAATTTAATACTATTTAAATAGAAATTTTATGCATTTATAAGAATATTAATTTTTTAATATTATTAATTGTGGCAAATATTATTATTTTAGTAATTTATAATGTTCTGAGATGATAATTTTTATAATAATAACAATTATAATTAATCAATATCATAATCACAATACATTGAGTTTGAGCTTACATTGTTATTATATTTAATTTTAAGCTTAAACGATATAATCTCTTTAAATATTGTAGCATGGTCAGATTTAGATTTATTTAAGAATAAAGTAAAAGTACTGATTTTGGATTCTAAACTGTCCTTGCTTAGCTCCCATTTATCAGACATTTGTATTATTTCACTGCATCCAGGTCTCATTGATGGACCGAAACAGATCATGGTTTGAAAAATATTTAAAATATTTCTAATATTCTCGTGAAATATATTCGTATTGTATTTATCCAGTTCACTTATACTGAAAAAATTAATATACCAAAATCATATTAATATAATATAATTTTTTATGTTATCATACATACTCTAATATGTCAAACAATTCCATTGAGATAATACCCAAACTAAAAATATCAGATTTGAATGTATACTTTGATTGATACAATTCTGGTGCCATATATTTAGCGGTTCCCACATTTTTGGTGTGACTATGAGATGGGGTTAGATGTTCGACAGCCAATCCAAAGTCACATAACTTAATAAACCTGCCGTTGCCTGCATTCGTGTCAATCAATATGTTTTCAGGTTTGAGATCCCTGTGAATGATCTGTGGATTCAATTCATGTAAATACTGAACACTTTCTATGATTTGTCGCAATATTTCACACGAAATGAAATACTCGACAAAATCCATAGGTTCTCCTGATTGTCGACCAAATACTTGTGGTTTCAGTTCCAGAATATTTCGTAAATTCTGTGAACAGAACTCCATCTGAATGTAGAGCGCATTCCCTTCAACCCATGAGCTGTAATACTGGACCACATATTCCGAGCGAAGTTTTCTTAAATTCTTCACTTCATTCAGAATTTGTTTCATATACTGATCGGTAGATTCTGTAATATTAATCAATTTTATCAATAAATAAAGTTTTATTTATTAATATAAATATACTCTTAATTTGGACTCTTTTGACGGCATATATCTGTTCATCTAATCTATGCTTCACTTTAAACACAGTCCCAAAACCTCCCGAACCGATGGCCGACAACTCGGTGAACAGACTTTTGAAATGACTTTCCAGCGGATATTTTCCTAAATTATAAATTTTAAACTATTAAAATATTATTAAAAACAATTGTTTGAAACGATCATTACCTTCATTCGCATTACGCGTATTTTGCTTTGATATCGGATTTGTCGATTGCATACAATTTGTATCATATTGTATCATGGTCTCTTGACCAGTATGTGCTGCATTATTTGTGGCAAAACCTCCGGCGCGCATAGCCGACATACCCTCTATAAGGCGGTCAATGTTGGCGCCACTCGATTCATCGAAACCTCTCGACGCGATACCCGACAGTCCCGTCATAAGCGTTTCATAGCCTTTGTCACGCAATTCTTGGTTCTCTTGGAATGTATCATCAGATTTGGGCACAGGTTTTGTTTGTCCAAAAGCGCCCATACCTTGCGTTGATAGCCCTAACGCTTTCATGAGTGTCTCAAAGGATTTATCTGGTGATAGCGATACTGTAATAAAATGCATAATACTGTAAATTGATCTAGCTATGTGGTCGACATAAACGGATAGTACTTTTAGTTCATAATTTAATATGGCTATATTGAATAAGTTTTATTAAAGCAGAATTTAAATCTACTACCTGTTTATACTTGACCACATAAAACAACCTGGTCATTTCAATTTTATGATATTATACATAATTTTCAGAAATTTTAGACTAGCAGGGTATAAATGATCAGTTTGTTTTTACAAATACTTTTTAATACCTTCTTTTCCCGTATGATTTTCATTTGTCAACAAATTTAATAACTTGTTTAATGGCGATATATTTGCATTAACTTCAGGGTCAGTATTTGTGTTCGCGCGCATTGTATTATAACTTAACTGATATTCATTAGCATAGAAATCCACAAAACTATCATGGTCGCATTTTTGAAACTCGCTTGGCGATATAATCTCGTAGATTGTATCATCATTATTTAGCATTATGACTTGATCGTTTTTAAAATATGAGCTATATGCATCAAATTGTTGCACATTCAGATTATGCGCAATTTGTATCGGGGTCATTTGATCAATCATGTTTATAGGTCGATTTTGGTCGTGATTGGTATCTTGGTGATATAGGCCGCAAAAATATATGTAATTATTATACGATAGGAAACATGTAAAATGATCAATGCCATTGTTTTTTATGCTGAGTGATTTAATATTATTTAATTCCGGGATCAGTTTGGGTGACAATATATAACGAGTACCGTTGGGTCCCATTTGATGCCAGAAAGTGTCGCCCCAACTGAATACCAGGCCATCGATGGTAATGGCATATGATGTAAAGTCCGAGCAGAAAATACTTTTGATTTTATAGTTATTATCAAATCTGATCAACACTGGCGAACAGATGGCGTGATTTTTGTCATCATCACCGCAACCTACCTGTCCCTCCGAATTACAGCCCCACCCGTATACCTGTCCACCGGTGGTGAGTGCTAGCGAGTGGTAGCGACCGCAACAGATATATGTAATATTCTTGTCATTCAAATGCGATATGTTTTCCGGTGTTAAATAAACACCACTTTGTGTCACATCTCTACCGCACTGTCCCCTATGATTGTGTCCCCAACTGAACACATGGTTGTTTTCATTCATAGCCAACACAAAGTCGTATCCAGTGATAAATGTTTGTATTTTTTGCTCAAATAATTTGGCAATAATTTCGGGATATTTGACGACATTCTCGTGACCCAAACCCAGACACCCCCTGACATTACTACCCAAACCGTAAACAAAGTCACTGTTTGTTACAAACAATATATTTTTCTCGTGATTATTGTCACCGAAAACGTGAAATAATTTGATTTCGGACCTGAAATCAGTGTCAATCGTACGGCAAATACAAAACTTATCCAAAAGTGAACACATTTTCTAATAGTATTTTTTATAACACTTTTCTAATATATTATATATTATTCTAGAAAATATCTTTAAATGTTTATAACATTAATGAAAATACAACGGCAAATACAAAACTTATCCAAAAGTGAACACATTTTCTAATAGTATTTTTTATAACACTTTTCTAATATATTATATATTATTCTAGAAAATATCTTTAAATGTTTATAACATTAATGAAAATACATTTAATTATTAATTAACATAAATTAAAACAATAGTTCGTAATTATTAGCAATACTAAAAATGGCTTCTTATTAAATCGGGATATCAATAGGTATCCTAGGTAAATAATATTACCAATACTATTATCGCATAACTTTGATAACATAACGTATTGTATTGTATGAAAACAATTGTGTGTTAATTGTGTCAATGAATGACTGTTTGTGTGTTCAGTGAAAGTGTTTTTTGAGACAATAACCGGAATTAACACATAAAAAGGTTTTCATTATTTTCTTGTGATAGAAATCTTAATTAAATTAAATGCTTAGATATTTCAATGATAATTTATTTTTGTTATTTTATTATAATTTAATTTTTAAGTATTATTGTGTTTATTACAGTGTAAATAACGGCAAATACAAAACTTATCCAAAAGTGAACACATTTTCTAATAGTATTTTTTATAACACTTTTCTAATATATTATATATTATTCTAGAAAATATCTTTAAATGTTTATAACATTAATGAAAATACCTTTAATTATTAATTAAAATAAATTAAAACAATAGTTCGTAATTATTAGCAATACTAAAAATAGCTTCTTATTAAATCGGGATATCAATAGGTATCCTAGGTAAATAATATTACCAAATAATATTATCGCATAACTTTGATAACATAACGTATTGTATTGTATGAAAACAATTGTGTGTTAATTGTGTCAATGAATGACTGTTTGTGTGTTCAGTGAAAGTGTTTTTGAGACAATAACCGGAATTAACACATAAAAAGGCTTTCATTATTTTCTTGTGATAGAAATCTTAATTAAATTAAATGCTTAGATATTTCAATGATAATTTATTTTTGTTATTTTATTATAATTTAATTTTTAAGTATTATTGTGTTTATTACAGTGTAAATTAATTATGAAAACACATTTTTAATTTTTAATTGTATATTATCATACTGCAATAATCTGCAATTATTGTAACTATAAAACACTAAATGTTAATAACAGTTATTATTAATAAACTCATGATTAAAACAATGATTCTCATTGACTATTAATTTTATCTTGATGAATTCTAATTTACATTGTTTATATTTTGTTTCCATTTATCACAAAAAAATTGTATTATTTTGTTAAATAATTTGAGTCGTTATTAAGTGATATGAATCATATGATTGATTTAATATCTATTAACTTTGAGATTAATTTGTGTGATAAAATGTTATTTGAAATATGATCATGTTCCAATTGGTGATCACTATTATCGCCCCCAACTGAATACCAAACCATCGATAGTAATAGCAAATGATTTATAATCAAAACAAACAATATTTTTGATTTTGTTATTTTCAAATTGTTCAAAAGTGGCAAACAAATTGAGTCATTTTTATGATCACAGACTCAATTTTCAATGCATATTGTGATTCACTTTTTAAAGGTTATAAAACAATTACTAATAAAGTAGTAATTTGGCATGAATGGTTATTTTATTATTGCTATGCTATGGTATTTAATGCAAATGTATTACTATAGTTACGTAGTGTTCGCTATACAAACATGTATTATAATTTAAGTGTAGTTACTATGCGCTAAATCAGGTTATGTATAGTATATAAAAAATAGAAATCTACGTTAAAACGTTCTGATATTTTGTCCGAAGTTATAAGTCTGTTATAATGGTGCCTGTATAAAAAATATTTTAAATTCATATTTTAAACTAGAAATACTGTTTATTTAATATAACTATTTAATAATTGTTTACAATAAAAACTGTTAATTAAATAATTTAACATTTATTTAAAAATCATTTACCCAAAAGTTTCATTAATTATTCGCATGATCAATTACTTTCGCTTATCATGTGCCAATTTTTCAAATTTTTCTCTAATAGTATTTACACTACCCGTTGTATCTAATAATATAAATTATTCTCATAACTTATCTAATTAGAGCGAGGGTAAATATTTTATTACCTCTTTGGTGATTTATTATGTTAATATTTCCAATATTTAATTTAGTCAAGATTATTTGTTTAAATATTGAATACTCATCAGAGTCGACTTGATTATCAAATTGAGTAAATTCATTAATATTTGAATCAATAATGTCCTTGCTGAGTGACCATTTATGAGAGAATCCTATTATGGAATTGCACCCACGTCGTTCATTAGGGTTGTAGTTGACCATTGAATTGAATATCTCAAAAATATATTTTATATTCCTTTTAAAAGGGCTATCAGAATACTTATCCAGGTCGCTGAATTATTATAAATATATTTAATATAAAATAAGTATAACTCAAAAGAATATTTTATACATACTCCAATGATACATTAAACAAATCCAATGCAATAATACCCAGGCTATAAATGTCCGCCTTTATCGTGTATTTTGTTTGACTCAATTCTGGTGCCATATATCTAAAAGTTCCCACATTTTTGGTATGACTTTGAGAGTCGGACTGGTGCTCGACCGCCACACCAAAGTCACATAACTTAACAAATCTCCCGTTCTTTACATTTTCAGCGATTAATATGTTTTCTGGTTTGAGGTCTCTGTGAATGATCTGTGGATTCAATTCATGATATTCACCAATTTTAATAGAGTTTGAAAATAATTATAAAATCCAAAGTATTTTCTGGTTTGAGGTCTCTGTGAATGATCTGTGGATTCAATTCATGCAAATACTGAACACTTTCTAAGATTTGACGAAATATTTCACACGAAATAAAATACTCGACACAATGTATGACTTCTCCTAATTGTCGGCCAAATAAATTTACTTTGATTTTGAGAAAATTTCGCAAATTCTGTGAGCAGTAATCCATATGAATGTAAAGTATATTCCCTTCAATCCATGAGTTGTAATACTGGACCACATATTCCGAGCGAACTTTTACCAAATTTTTCACTTCATTAAGAATTTTAATCTTATTTTCTTCAATCAATTCTGAATTATTTAAAACTAATTATAATTTATATATTATACTTAATTAAATTTTTTTACCCTCAAAAACACATTTTATGGCACATATCTGATCATCGAGTTTATGCATTACTTTGTATACAGTGCCAAAACCTCCCGACCCGATGACCAACATTTCAATGAACAGACTTTCGTAATGACTTTCACACGAGTTATTAATATTTTCTAATGACGAAATTACTTTATAAAAATAAATTAATCATTAATATACCAGTATTCATATAATTATTATTGCAATTATAATGTCCAAAATAATACCCTGATTTGAATCATGATTTTCATGTGTTTGCTCTAAATTTTCATTTAATTCAACATTAATTTCCTTGAAATTGTTGCCAATGTTTTGGTTAACATATAGCGTATTATAACTAATTTTATATTCAATTGCATAGAATTCACTAAAATCACTATAATGGTACTGTCTCATATTAACCGGTGTAATTATCTCGCAAACTATATTATCACTTATCATTGTTAGTCGGTTGTCATTAAAATATGAGTGAAACTCATTCAATTGCTGAGCATTTAGGTTTACTATCATTTTCATCGGGGTGGTTTGTACTTGGTTGCACCTATACCTATCAATATATTGTCCGCAAAAATATACGGAATTATTATTTGATAGGAAACAAGTGAAATGATTATCTCCTGTTTGCGTAGAACTGATTGATTTAATATCATGTAATTCTGGGATCAGTTTGGGTGACCAAATGGCATCTAAAATAAAAGGCAATTATAATCAATCACATTTTAAGTAGATAATAACTGTTCTACCCCATAAAAGTCTAAAACCCAAAAAGCCTAAACCCAAAATGCTTTAAAACCTAAAAGGTATAAACTCAAATAATTAATTGACCAGTGGATATATTTATTAGTAGAATACTGTAAAGTCAAATGACCATTGGTCAATTAGTTATAGAAGTTTAGGCCATTTCGGGATTAGGCCTTTTAGGCTTTAGGCCTTTAGGGTTCTAAAAGTTTTGGGTGAGTCCTTAAAAAATTTACAATACATTTTTGAATGTGGAATTGACAATGTCACATTGTTATTGGTTAGTAGTATTTAATATTATATTTTAAATTAAATATAAACAAATTATTTACCTTGGTAAACTTCTGTATCCGTGAATTTAACCCACCATGGTGCATGGTGTCCTAATTGGCAAAATTTATTGTCACCCCAACTGTACACCAAACCATCGATAGTAATAGCAAATGAATTATAATTAAAACAGAAAATACTTTGGATTTTATAATTATTTTCAAACTCTATTAAAATTGGTGAATATATTTTATCATGTTCCTTATCACCAGTACCAATTTGACCGTCATAATTACTGCCCCACCCGTACACCTGTCCACCGGTGGTGAGGGCCAGGGAGTGGTTATAACCGCAACTGATTTGTGTGATATTCTTGTCGAACGACAAGAAACAAATGGGATATGTTTTCCGGTTTTAAATGAATACCAAATTCTGTCACTTCTCTACCCAACTGTCCCTCGGATTTGTGTCCACAACTGAACACATGGTTGTCCTCATTAACGCCCAGCACAAAGTCCCAGCCATTTATGTATTTTTTGATCAGTTGTCCGCATAATTCGGGTATAAGTTGGGGTGTCTTCACCTCAATCTCGTGACCCAAACCCAGACATCCGCTATAATTACAGCCCAACCCATAGGCCTTATCATCAATTGTGACAAACAGTATATTCGTCTCATTTATAACATCATTGAAAACGTGAAATAATTTGATTTTATATTTATTCGCGTCAATCGTATTACAAATGCGAAACTTTTGTAAAAGTGACGACATTTTCAACAAATAACAATAAAATAATTAATTGCGACAAATAATATTCAAAATAATATGTAATATTAGTATGATCAATAAAATAATTATATAAGAAAAATATTGTTTTTATTTTATAATAACTCCTAATAGTATACTGAAGTGAATTGAATGGTGATATGAATGGTATTGTCGCCGGAAATATGTGATAAGATTTTTATGCATTCACATAAACGTTACTATTATATAAAGGTTATACGTAAGGGAATAAAAATATACATTAGATTAATATAGTTTTATTTAATAAATTATTGAACACAATATTATGTTTATCATCAGGGTTTCAAAGTAATAAAAATAATTTTTATTACATTTCTGTATTAAATTATTATGACTGATAATATATTTTATGGCAATAATTATCTCAATTGAAACCCTACAGATACTGGGAAATGTATTTGTTGATTTTGTTTTAACCGTTGATTTATTGATAAAATAACACTTTAAATGAAATTATTTTCAAAGTATAGTATTTATTAATTTACAATTTATGGAAAATTAACTTAATTACTAGTATAATATTTAATAAGTCGTACTCCTCTATGCCGGGGCACCGGATGTTATATTTATGATTAAGGCTATTGTTTGAAGTAATACTAACATAACAAATTGTTTTGTATGAAAACAATTATGTCCTCGGTGGTTAGTAATTATAAAGAGCATTTTATTTCTAATTTATTTGGGAGCTATTTATTTGGAAATCCAGAATATTTTTTCATATAATTTACAATGTTTGACAAGTATGTGAACATAGAGTAATGTGTAAAGTATATGTGGTTTAAAATACGAACATTTCTAAGAAATACATTTGAAACTTATTTCTACTAATATTATAGTTTTAATTAAATAAATGTTTATTTGAAACTCTGAAACAAAAATCAAATGCTTTTACTTTTATGGCATGAATTCCATGTATTTATAAATATATGCCAAATGTATGTCCAGTATAAGTGGACATCAGTGCATACACAGTGTATGGGAACTGGAGGTCAACATAAGGCCTGAATGGGGTCAACCACCAGAATAGCNCATGAATTCCATGTATTTATAAATATATGCCAAATGTATGTCCAGTATAAGTGGACATCAGTGCATACACAGTGTATGGGAACTGGAGGTCAACATAAGGCCTGAATGGGGTCAACCACCAGAATAGACAGCACTTGCATCCACACAAACACACCGCACATACAATAAAATATCAAATATTCTGTATTTAAACTCAACAAAAATGCACACAAGATATCATATAATATGGACACACATTGAGTGCACTATTCGTGTCACTCATTGTCAACTATTTTTTATACTAAATCCATTTAATACTATTTGTATTTTTTTAAATTAAAAGTTAAAATAAAACTTAAATTTTGTTTTATAAA
>CAJPVJ010002611.1:0-12668 GCA_905397405.1 Oppiella nova
CGGGGCGAAGAAGTCAAAGCCATACGAATGTTATAAAATTGTGATAATTTTTGCAATTTAATAATTTAATAATTATAATTAATGATTTTATTTAACTTTTAATTATTTCATTAACAAAGTAGAATTTTTATTAAATTATTTTTAAAATAAGTAGTTCCAGTCTAGCCAGTACCAATTTATATATTTAATAAATATTGTTAATTGTATATATGAATTATTAAAGTAAACGTACAGTTTGCCATTAATAATAAAATCATCATAAAATTTAATTATTGAAATTAATTTAAAAATCAATATTATTGGTTACAGTCATTATTACTACAACGACTATAAAATAAATTATAGATAAACATTAGCTAGTTAAAGTAAAATTATATTTATATTTTTAAAGTTACCTGACACTAATAATAATGTGTTTCTATTAAACCGAAAGGAGTTAGTTACATTCTTACACAATAAAAATTACAGTTTAAAATTATATTCACAGAATAATAGTTTAATATTTTTTTGTATTAACACGTAAAACAAATTGTTTCTTGTTAATTTATTATAAATATTTTGTTTAAAAAATTATATTTATTTTACTATATCTTAGGTTAAATTATAAAAATTAATATATTACATTAAAAATGTATCAAGTTTAATTAATAATTGAGAGTCCGTCCCATTAATTAATTTCTAAAATAGTTTATATAATTTGCTATAATTTACGTTAATAATTTACAGTTTTAATTTGTGGTCTCTTTATATAAAGATATTATTAAATGTTTATTAATTTTAACAAATAAGATAATTAAGTAACATAAAAAAATATTAAGATAATTGCTATCACTATAGGAATAAAAACAATGAAAACATTTTCTATACGTTATTATGAATTACTATTGAATGAGTCATTGAAAAGAATTTTTGATGCAATCTATTCGTAACATTGCTTACAATGAATGAGTATTTTTCTGTACCAACAATAATATTACATTAAATACACGTATTTTAACAAAATAGCATAACTTCCACATAAGCTATCATTTTATCAAAACTAGTTGTATAAACTAAATATTATTATTACTGCATAATAAACTTTTTATAACTTAGATATTTGTCATGAAATGTAGTTACTTATTTATGGTGCAATGTATTGATAATAATTATAATACTTTCCACGTTGCTGATTTTGCACATATATATACACACACACAAGTGTATGCACGTAAACATCATAAACAAGTTGAAGTACATAAAATATTTTAAAGTGACATTGTGACTTTGACAAGTATTCAATCATATGTTTTTTGTTTATCAAAAGTTTTATCTATTTTAAATTACTTACTACTATAGTATAACTTACAATAATTTTTTTTAAAAGTTTCTACTTTTGTATTAAATAATCAAAAGGTATACTTTAAAACTGCTTTCATATCAATATATTTAACTGTACTGTAAGTCATATAAAAGTAGAGTTAAAATATCGCTTTTGATACCTGTCTATACATCAATTAAATGTGACAGGTACTTTTCGCGCAACACTATGGGTAACATCGTGAGCAACATATTTGCACCGGTATTCCAGCGACTATTCAATCAACAAAAACAGATGCGCCTATTAATGGTGGGCCTGGATGCTGCCGGTAAGACCACCGTATTGTACCGGCTCAAATTGGGCGAGGTGGTCACCACCATACCCACCATCGGGTTCAACGTGGAGACAGTCACCTACAAGAACCTGTCGTTCACGGTATGGGACGTCGGCGGACAGACACGTATCCGTCCCCTATGGAAGTACTACTTTCAAAACACCCAGGGCATTATTTTTGTGGTGGACAGCGCGGACAGGGCGCGCATGGATGAGGCCCGGGATGTGTTGCACGAGATGCTGGCTGAGGACGAGCTCCGGGATGTGGTGGTACTGGTGTTGGCCAACAAACAGGACTTACCCGACGCGCTAAAAGCAGCGCAGATTACGGAGCGCCTGGATCTCCATAAACTACGGACACACGAGTGGTATATACAGAGTGTGTGCGCGACTACCGGAGAGGGCCTGTATGAGGGACTGGACTGGCTATCACAGGCTGTGGTTAAAAAGCGATAGTTATTTGTGTTTTAATGACTTTTATTATTTTATAGATATAGGTGATTGATATTTTGTAAATAATAATAATATCTTATAATGATTCTTATGTTCATAATTTTAAAATCAAGTTTTCTATATGATTAGTATAAGATTCACCATTGTAAAGTATTCTAAATATATGTTTAAGCCTGACAAAAATGTGAATAATTTGCATATCTCACCCACAGTCCATTTTTAATATTTTTTATTTCAAAATAGTTATTTAATTACAAGTATTTATAAAATTTACAGTTTTTGAATAAATAAATACCGTAATATTTATAATACTATATATTGCATAATATGAAATTAAAAATAATCAAGGTCAAACATTCAAATTTCTAATTAGGTTGCTAACAGTATTGCAGTTGAAAACTTAATTTATAACACTTGATATGATAATAATAGATGTCAAATATCTATAGGGAGTTAATTTGATAGCATTTTTTATTATAAATATTATAAAAATATTATAGATACTTTTTATTGATATAAGTCATTTTTGTAAACATCAATATTTAAAATGATTGTATTCTCATTACTTTAATTTGCTCAAGGTTATTCCATATCCATAATCAGTATAAAATGATAAAAATAAATAAATGCTTAAGAAATACTAAAATAGAAATAGTGTTTTCGAAACTAAATATTATAATTTATTACTTTAAAATTTTTATTATTTACTATTATTTAAAAAATTTTCAGTTTGTGAATACAGTAATAACACTACTGTGCAAGACAATTATACTTTTTTAATTTTTAATTTTCTTAATTATACAAACTCTACTGTCAATACTTATGTGTCACACATAAACACACACTTTATAAATATTTTATTCACCTGTGGTATCAATGACATTTTATTAAACAGTATAACAATTACAACAATGAGTAGTATGTGAGTCATTATATCTGTCAACTTATTCATACAAGTAACGCAATGTATTCATTATATTTCAAAACATAGGAAATACACGTATACTTACAGTACAGTAGTACTCATATACAGTTTAAACACTGAACAGCAAACATATGAATAATATATTATATTTTATAATTTAAATGATTTTTAAAATGTGAATGAATCTATAATCTAGATAGTAACAGTAATACTAATAGTTTTATAAATAATTATTCATATGATTTAAACATCCATTTAATTATGGGTAATATATTGGGAACGGTATTCCAGAAGCCACAAAAGTCTATTAAACTGGTATTAATAGGAGTTCCCGGAATGGGTAAGTAACGCTTACTTATTCAAAAAATAGTTAAAATGGTAACAACAATTAACTTGTGCTTATTCAATTAATTATTAAATCACTAAAATATATAAATATAACTATTTTATATACCATTACTTTACATTACTTTAGTTTGAGTAGAAGTTTTATCACAAAAATAATCAATATAAAATAATTTAGGATTTGATAATTTATTACACATACTTATATACAATGAATAAATAATATGTAATCAATTTCTACGGAATATTTAAGCATTCTCAAAATAATTACAATAATATTTATTATCATACATAGAGTACACAATAAATAATTAATTATTGATAACTTGAGATTATTAACTAATTACCCATTCGTAGGTGTGGGTAGGACCACGTTAACATATAAACTCAAATGTCCCGGGGAGCACATTGAAACAATTGCAACCGCTGGGTACAACCACGAGACTATTACATACAATAATATTGAGTTCGATATATGGGACCTTGGTGGTGGCTCCAAAATAGCCCCCCTATATAAACACTTCTGTCATAACACACAGTGTATGGTGTTTGTGGTGGACAGTAGTGATCGTGAGTGCATTGGTGAGGCCAGGGATATATTTTGGTCACTGCTGTCGGACGATCAGCTCCGGGATGCTGTGGTACTGGTGTTGGCTAACAAACGGGATAAACCCGACGCTATGACTATGGAGGAGGTGTCGGAGCGCATGGGCTTACATACGTTGAGAACTCATAGGTGGCATATCCAGAGTACCTGTGCGATCACCGGTGAGGGCCTGTATGAAGGGTTGGACTGGGTATCAAAAAACGCTGGATAACCCTGGATAAAATTTATTAAATTATAATAGTGCCTTAAAAATGATTATTAATTTTAAAAACTTTAAAAAACAAATTAATTCCTAAAACTAAAGTTATTTGTAATAAATTTATTTAAATATAATTAATTAGTTACAGTTTGACAGAAATTATAAATAAATATTTTAATAATTAACGTTACTAATTAAATTATAAGTAACAAATATATTTCGTAATTTTAATAATGTTAATAGAAACAGCATATAAATATTGATTTATTAGTAACCGGAATCAATTTTTCAGAAATACTAGTTCAAAAAACATCAATTACACTTTTAATACATTTAAATAATTGTGCATTTTAAAATTTATTAGATATAAACATACAAAACTTTATTTAATTAATTTTCTTAATTCAATACCACAAAATGGGGAGGGAGATCTAATAATATGTGATTACAATTATAATTAGTAAATTATTAACTCATTCCACGTTAAACTATATAATATATTATAATACTTTGTAAAAAATTAATAATAAATTAATAGTTAATAATGGTTAAATATATAACTAGCTCTACAGGGCGACGAGGGGGTTTTTAAAGTCAAACCCATATAATTATTATTTTATAAAAATTTAAAAATAATGTTGTAACTTTCAACCAAATGTAAAATTATAATATATTTGTAATAATTTACATAAATGTAATTAATTAGTTACAGTTTGGCAGCTTATATAAATATATTGTAAAATTGATTTCACGATTCATATAATAAAATGTTAATAAAATAATGTCAATAATAATTATTGTATCTCACATCATCGCTAAACCATAATTTAAATTTTAAAAATCTTAACGTAATTATTTATAATATCAAATATTTATTTACAGTTTTAATATTGCGAGAAATTTGCTCTCTAAATTATTTGTAATATTATTTGAATATTTGTAATAGATAGATTTAAAATTGTATTTTAAACAATAATTATTATTTAAATATCAAAATATAATTATCATTATAAAAATAATAATAAAAGTAAACTGTAATTTATTTTTAATAAACCATAACAATTTTATGGACCAAAAGTTATTTGAAAATAAACCAGTTACATTTATAAGAATATTTCGTAATAATTACAGTTCTGATACAGTATTTAGTAATACAATTAATATAATGTAATAAAATTAACTAGACACTATTGTTATTAAAGTAGAGTTATAGTTAGCTGTGTTATACTATTTAACAAGTTAATATTCCTTAATTAAATAAACAACAATTTAAAAAAAAAACAATATTGACATGATTTTATAAAAATAAAAGCATTTTCTTTACCCTGTTATAAATTAAACTGAATAAGTTATTGCATTAAATTATTGCTTAAAATGATTTGTTATATATTTCTATCATATTACTCTATTAAATTATTATTATTATTGAATTTGTATTTTTAATTTAAGAAACTAATGTCTAATAAATAATTTTGTATAAAATTTACACTTTTATAATTATTATAAATAAGAAATTTAATGATAATATAAAATTCCTGAAATAGGTACTCGCTTATTTCGAATTATCTTTCAAGTCCCGTCATCAGATTAATTTTATCTACTATAGTTTTTGCTGCACAGAAAATCAATTTTAATTTACTAATAATTGCTCTAGAAATGTTCTGTCTTCTGGAGAATAATCAGGATCATGTGCTCTAAATTCTCTTAAATACTTTTAAAAGTGTAGCTGAACATTTAGTATAACATTAAGCACAAAACAGATTAAATTATAAAGATAATTGAATTAAACCCATGATAAATTTTGTGAATTTATCATATAATATTTTAATAATTCATAATAACAATTACAGTTTCAATTAAATGCTCATTTAATATACAACATTCAATTAGTGTTAAATCATAATATTTCTTATTATATCATTTTAAATTCTACTTGTTTCTAATGATTGAATGGTCACTTCATATATTACCAACTTAATTGTATTAAAAATATATAATAAATTTTAATAAATAATATTTTGGCAAATGAGTTTCTAAATCTGTGATTAATTAATTGTTTTTAAATATGACAATTCTGTATTGTTTGTATTATAATGTAGTAGACCAGTAGTTAATTGGGGACATGTTTTGAAATGGGATCAGGTTGATTTTATAAATTCCACTTATAATAATCAATTGTTATTAAATTTTATTTTGGAATTTGAATGATAAAGATATTACAGATAATTATCTTATTTCGACATAAAATTCAAATACAATTTTAAAAAGTAAACAACAAATTATAAAAATAATATTTAATGCATAATTAAACTGATATAACAGTGCCAATTTTTAGGGTACTACTCAAACAACTTGATTATATTAGTTTTTAAACCAAAACAGTGTAATACAAATGGCAATCAATGCAATACTTATAGTTGTAGTAACATATTTCCATTTATGCAAAAAGGTAAACATGTTCATTTTATTAGACTCATGTCTAGCGATCCCAACCATGATTGCCATGATAGTATCGCGCATCTTTGATTTAACTCTCATATAACTATAAAAATAAAATTAATATTAACACAATGTATTGAAAATTTATATACCAAGGCGGTTAATTTAATTGCTTACTCGGGATCATTTTCATCAATACCACCCGCCTCAATTAGCTTAAAGGTCATGATCGCGCAGTTATTAAACATACCAAAAGTCGAAGTTTTATTCGCCTCCCAAAAGTCTTTAATTTTTTGTTCATCAAGATCCTTTTGTATCTCTATAATCTCATCCTGTACACGACCTTCAACCAGCCTATCCTCGTTTGAATCATCATGATACCTTGATGCCGTATGTCGCAAATTATTAGCATCATTTATGTCGTACTGATTTAAGGGCCAAAAGCTAAGATAAGTATCGTCTGTCAGTTTGACAGCGAAATGACCGAAACTGTCCTTCGCTTCCCAACAGTAAACTTTGACCACCATATTCTTGGTGACAATGAATTTAATTGATGTTTATAAACTGAGTTGGGTGAATAAAATAGATTGTTATAGAGACAATTAATATAGTTTTTATTGTAAATCCAACACGATCAGTTGCCTTAATGAATATGTGTATTGCACAAAAGCATTATTAGTAACAAGGCAAATAATTTTATTGTTTTATAATCATTAGCTTTGACGATCACAATTCATTAGGGATAATATTTTATGATATTATTATGCTATAGTTTCACTGTTTTATTACTATTTTATCAATAAATTATTAGGCTGTAAAAATTTAATAATTAATATGGTATTAATAATCGACAAATATTTTTATTATGCATTTGCAATCTACATTGCTATGGCATAACATGTTATTAAAAAACCTCAATCATATATATTTTATATCTAGTATTCATAACGTTGTCTTTACCACTGTATGTTACTGGTATATTATCATAATACTAATACAAATATAATAAATGAAATAAAAGGATTGATAACAATTTCATGGCAGCCGTAACACACTTGAAACTAATGCTAATCTTATAGTTAATGCTAAATGTATGGGAGAGTGGGCCTAATGCCATAGCAATAAAGATTGCAAACGCATAATAAAAGTTGTTGTCGCTTATTAATACCATATTAATTAATAAATTTTTATAGCCTAAGAAATTATGGATGAAATAGTAGTGAAACTATAGCATTATCATTGGGCCCACTCTCCCATGCATTTAGCATTAACTATAAGATTAGCATTAGTTACACGTGTGTTGCGGTTACCATAAAATTGTTATCAATCCTTTTATTTCATTTATTATATTTGTATTAGTATTTTAATAATATACCAGTAATATATATGGTGATAGACAACGTTATGATAAATGGATGTAAAATATATATGATTGAGTTTTTTAATAACATGTTAAGTGTCTATCGTAAAATAGAAAAATAGACATTAAACGGATAAGTATTAATAATGTACTAAATGTTTGAATTTTTAATTTATAGTTTTTTAATGAACTCAATTAACATGATATTAAAAACTCATTCATATCTATTGTTTGAAAAATAAATAGCTCTGCCATATCATATAATATCATATAAGCAAATTATTACTGAATATCTCCGCCAATTATAAATAAATAATTTACTAAATATGGACAATTTATCTTTTGTATTTATTGAATTTATTAATTCCAACTACCATATATGCCTGCTAATAATTGGTATTGTGGTGATTATTATATCTGCTGTATATTGCAAGAGAACTTATAATTATTTAACCAGCTCACATCATCAAATGAAATACCCATGGCCACTTAAACAATGTACATTTAATACAGAATTCGAATTTATTCAAATGGTTGGTTATGGCGGGTTCGGTGAGGTTTATAAGGCACGCAATATATGTGATAAAATCACCTATGCGATTAAAAAAGTTAAATTAAAAGGTACATTCTATAATAATTTTTAAAATTTATTATAATTTTAAAATTTAAGTAAATCATTTGCATATATAGATTTAAATGAATCATGGAAAAAGCATCTTGAAAATGAGATACGGTTATGGGCGAAAGTGAGCTTGTCAAATCATTTCATTCAATTAAATACCTTTTGGTACGAACACGTCACGAATGAACCTGATATTCAAAATATTGTAGCAACCTCAGTTAATTCAATGCTTAAAAATATAGCCTTTGACCCGTTTTACACTAAAAGTGTTGGAAATGTATTGCACATACAAATGGAGTTGTGTCCGATGACATTAAAACAGGCGATCAAGAAAATTAACCAAGAACTAAATAAATGTGAACAGACAACCATAATAAAAATAGGCTTATATATCTCAACTTTATTTTTGAATGAAATTTTAAACGCTGTTCATTACCTGCATTCACAAATACCAATAATTATCCACCGTGATATTAAACCAGATAATATATTTGTTACCAACGGCAATAACGGCAATTTTATTAAGGTTGGCGATTTTGGTTTAGCAGTGGAATATAATAATATAAAAGACCATGATCATCAAAGAATAAAAGAGTACATTGAACTTTCCCAAAAATGTGGCACGCTGAAATATATGGCACCTGAAGTTGCAAATTCGACGACTTACGATGAGCAATGTGATATTTACAGTATGGGAGTGATGGGTCAAGAATTATGCAATATTTGGTAATTAATTTTTTATTAATATACTGTATGAAAAGACCTATTCTGAAGCGTACAACGTGTCAATGCAAGTAAACTCTAAACTGAAGCTCTGTTTTTCCTTATTATAAATGCATTTATTTAATATAATAAGTGAGTTCATTTAAAATCTGTAAATTAAAAATATTTAGTAGATTACTCATTATAAGTATTTCACTGATTAAAGTATATTATTATTTAGTTTAATATCTAAAATACGACATATACATTGCGCACACACGTAATATCGATGCGCACACATTGTAATCTGGGCCACATTAACAGTGAATATTACAACATTAGTCAGTATAGAGATTAATGTTAAAATATTTAAAGTTTTGTCACTCATAGTGTGGCCGCAAATGGCTCAAGTGGGCATCGTATAATAATTGATAGTCCAGGTCTTAAAAACCGGTATGTATTTTTCAATGCAAACTGTATTCATAACATAATCATTGTATTTCATAGTATTCTATGTGATATGTGACATACTATTAATACAATACTATTGTGCTATGATTATGTTATGTATACAGTATACATTGAAAATACATACCGGTTTTCAAGACATGGGCGATCAATTATATTATTCTCAAATTGAATGTAATATAGTAGTAAATAAAATAATAAAGTTTACAGTTCGCTTGCATAATTTATATCAGAATGTTGTGTCTCATATATAATATTCATCACAAAATAACAAGGCCATTATTATTGTGCAGTAATATTATTATTATAACTGAATTAACTGTGATTTTATAGGAGAGGTACGAAAATAGATTATACCCAAAGTAGGGATAAAAACGATCCTTTTGTACGTTGGATGAATATTAAATGTGGCGTGCTAGGTTTGTTGCAAGAAATGGTCAATCCGGATTCATCCAAGAGACCATCTTGTTTAAATATAAAGGAACAGCAAAATGGTTGGAGGGTTGAAATAACCGACATCATCGATGACCCCTTAATTTACTCGATTGCCGTAAATAGAAATACCGATAGAGTGAAAATGATTCCCCTCACAGATTATATAATTTATACCAAGCTTAGACAGCATATTGAGATTGATCTTGATGAATTTCGAAAAGATTCCAAAACGGGTATATCTAACGAGTATTGGCACGGGTTTTATTGGTATTGGACGCAGGAATTTGATGAAATAGCCAGCACAATTATTGCCGATGAATTAACTATCGATTCAAATTTGGATGAGCATGTTAAGATGCAATGTATGACCACGATTAAACACGCGTTTGCTGTCCATTCGTCACCAGAATTAATAAAACAGTTCATAGTTGCTAATCTTCCTACGCTAGATTATTATGGTGATTGGAACTGTGTCATTTACCGGGATTATATATTAGGCAATGGTATGACATTGATTAACTGGGATAGCCTACGCTATTTGCATTCGTATAACGCTGACCAGGTCAAGTGCGTCAAAATATTTGTTTATTATTTAGACCACGATGCGATTAAAACAAAATCAGGGGGTAGAATATATACATACCCCCCAAGTGTTAAGCCAATTACCCGGAACATTATTATTAACCGTTTTGATGATCACCGTATGGTTAACACATTATTTGAGTTCATTGACGCAAAAATGGATGAAATACCATATAATGAAGATAATGACGATTCCGAACACATATTAGCATCAAGGGAAAATTTGGAAATATTCAGGGAAATGTTAGGTGACCCAGGCGCATTTTATTATTTATCACAAGGGACCAAGTTTCTACTTTATTACGAAAAATACATTTCTGATAATCAAGTACAGTTAATGTTGGATTGTCAATGTAAATTCGCGGCAACAGTAGGAGATATACGGTTTGCCGTATTCAGTTATGTTCACTCACAAAGTGATCAGGGTCGCTTACAATTGTCATTTATGAGGCCTAATATTCATTTAACTCAAATNTCAGGGTCGCTTACAATTGTCATTTATGAGGCCTAATATTCATTTAACTCAAATCCGATTGGTATTCAGTGAAAATGATTTTAGTCCATACAAATATTCTGCAAATGTGTAATGTATGAAAAAACTCAACATGGTCATGTAATCCACACATTTTGTTTGCTTGAGGAATCAATTAATTATTATCTATTTACATTTAAAAATGTATTGAAAAAATATATTAATACTACTGTTTGGTTAAAATTGTAAGAATAATACCTGTATTGAAAGAATGTTAAATTTTATGTTTGAATTATTCTCAAGCACATATTTTTGTTAAGAAATATCAATATCCCCATTATACAATTTAACAATAGCCTATTTTTATAATTTACAATATATTACTAAACTTATAGTCTTAATAAATTTAAATGTTAAAAAGTTTTAAGGTCTGAAAAATTAATACGATATAAAAAACAATTAATTTTTAAAGATATCCAAGGTGACTAAATAAAAAAAATTTATTAATTATAACTACCAAAAATTATGGTTTTATGAAAATCCACAATTGTATTTAAATTTTATATATAATTGAATTAAAATTACAGTAACTTTATCTTTAAATTTAAATAATTTTAACAAATAATTAGATTGCTTTATTAATTATTAACAATTTCAAACATATTTAACTATTGGATAAAACTATTTACCATGTTGTAAAATTTTTTAATAAACTGGTAATAACTTATCGACAATAGCCCGGGCTATCTGTTCCGAAATAATATTAACGCCGACTATGAGTGCATTTCTATTGAAATTAAAATTTATTTTTAAAAAATATTTATATTTATTATAACTGGTTGACTAATATAAAAACAATTTAACATGAATAATCTAAAGTAGTAAAATAGTATTGTAAAGCTTTTTTGTAAAATTGAATTCAATAATCTTTTAATTTACAGTTTACTATGAGTTATAGAATTATAATTAATACTTTTGTAAATAATAAATGAACCATAACATTAAATATGTATTGGATAAAATTATTTAATTAATATATAGTTATAATGTATACAGTTAACTAGTAAACTAATGGACAATATATTCTCATCATATAATCAATAATATTTTAAAATTAAAATTAAATTTATATTAAACAAATAAAATAATCCGGACTCAACACTTTCCAAACACTTAATACGTACAAGAAATTGCTTAATTTTTAAATGTACTATTTACAATTTAAAGTAATTTTAAACAAAACTATTTTATTATCATATTATCTATAACAGGCTATTGCTTTGGGAGTTGGAAACGACGGTTGGAATTTAAACTTAAAAATCTCACACACAAAAAATTGTTGAGCATAAAAACTGGTATGACTATAAAAGTCAAAAATTATGAGTAGTGGTCAGTAGTGGTCAACAATGGTCAGTAGTGAACTGAA
>CAJPVJ010002613.1:0-12666 GCA_905397405.1 Oppiella nova
GCAGTTGGTCCATATCGGCACACATATTGTCTCCCCTATCAAAGGGTCTGTTTAAGAGGGCTATTATGCAAAGCGGGGCCCTTATGTTTAATAGGGACAGACCGGTGTTCAGTACTGTTGAGGGCCTTCAAAAGGCTAAGGATTTGGCGAAAAAACTAAATTGTGATGAATATGACTACAAATGGTTGGACTGTTTGCGAGCCATTGGTGACCCAAACCTTTTCATAGAAAACCCAGAAAATGGGAATACTTTTGCAATCACTCATCCAGTATTTGGCACTGAATTTCTACCTATACTCCCACAAAAGGGGTTTAGAACTGGTTTATATAATACTGGTAATTTAGTATTAATAGTTTGTCATTATTTCAAAAAAACAAAATAATTTTTTATATCTACCATAAGATGTTGAGCTAATGGCTGGTGTAACGGGTGATGAGGGCTGGCTGTTATCCATGGGTATAATACCTGAAATGCGGACACAAATATCGGTTGAACTGTTTCTGAGAGCTGTCTCTGCAATAAGGACTCAATTTCATAATATAGATCCAAACGAAGTGTCCGATCATTACATCAAAAGTATTAACACAACAAATGTGTCTCAACTGAAGGGTGCGTTGAGCCAACTCTACGGGCATTTATTGGTTACATGTCCGACCTATCACTTCGCCAAACAATTTGCCAAAAGTGGACAAAATGTCTATTTTTATAGATTTAATTATACATTAAATATGGGAAGGATTGCAGGTAAGCCTGGGTTAGTCGACCGGTGCCGTGATACCACATGCCACGGGGCGGACTTGCCGTTTGTGTTTGGACTACCGCTTAGGGATCAACAAATGTTTACGGAAACTGATTATGACTTCAGTATAGATGTAATGAAAATGTGGACTAATTTTGCTAAATATGGGTATTGTATTTGAGTTTAAATATAGCAATTAAAATAATTAAATAATATTTTATGTATCCCATAGCAAACCTCATGAGGAATGGCCACTATTTTTGACTAATAAATCAAATTCAATGCCAAAAGTGAAAGACTTGAATCCCAACGATATGTCACTTGTTTTGGACAATCCTTATAAAAATACTTGTGATGGAGTTTGGGGTCAATATTTTTAGGAAATTAATTATATTTTAATATTCATTAAAGCTTTTCAATATTTGATTATACTACACAAAATTGGTTAGATAAATAACTTAATTAAACAAGAAACATTGTAGACATTAGATTCTGTTACTTAATTCAATTTAATTCAATTATTTATTAAATATTTATTTTAATTAAATATGTTATTAATTGTACAAATAATTCAAATATATGCAAAGTTTACATGCCCCATAACATATTATGTTTATTAAAATACTGTATATTGAATATAAATTTCAATTACTTTGAAACACGAGGTTATTTTTATAATTAAAACCTAAAGACTAATAATTGAAATATTATAAATAAAATAATAAGTTAGATATTATAATACTGTGTTATCATAAAATTGAATATATTTATAAACTATTAGTGGTGGCTTTCGAACTATTAAGAAACACCCATCTGTACAATTAATCCTGGTCATTTTGATTTTCATTAAAATAATTATTGTGATTCATTGCAGATATGAACAAAAATGAGTGCACAAAATACTTTTATTAAAAGGATAGTCATTTGAGATTTGACATTCAAATTGATTCAATTGATGTAATTTGAGCAAATAATTTAACTATTATATAAGCATTTGATAAATTAATTTTTGTATTATTAAATTATTAGATTTCATTGATGCTATACAGTTATATTTTGATGATACGCTAAAATGATTTTAACAAATAAATTATTTTTTCAAATATTCGCCTTTTTAATGGTGTGTTTAATTGAAAGGTGTGTTTGCGATGAGACTAATAGTGTTGTCGTGAATACGAGTTCGGGTGGAGTGAGGGGACAGACACTGAATGTTGTGAATCACAAAATCAATCAATTCTTGAATATACCTTATGCTGAGCCCCCGGTGGGCCCACTCAGGTTCAGTTCACCACAACCCCTCAAAACCCCTAAACAGGTATAAATTAAACTTAAAAATTAATTACATTTAAATTTAAATATTTAAATATTAGGCTGTCATCGATGGCACAGTTAAAGGCAATTCATGTATACAACCAAAAGTCGAGGGACTTAAAGATTTTTTAGGTGAACTGACCACAAGTGAGGACTGTTTGGTACTTAACATATGGACACCTAATGTGAACACTAATGACACTAATGAATCAAAATCACAACTAAAAGCCGTTATGTTTTGGATATACGCTGGAGGATGGACTGTGGGCTCAATATTTCAAGACATTTATAACGGAAGTGTTTTGGCCACCAATGATGTGGTCATTGTTTCCGTTAACTATAGACTCGGACCCTTAGGTTTCTTATACGGTGGCGATCATACCAGTCCTGGAAATCTGGGTTTATATGACCAGTTGTTGGGTCTTAAATGGGTATTCAATTCTTTGTTACTAAGCATTTACTTTATTTCTTAATTTTTATTTGTTTTTCAGGTCCGAGAAAATATACATAAATTTGGTGGGGATAGGGATCAGATCACTATATTTGGTGAGAGCGCCGGTAGTTGGTCCGTATCGGCGCACATATTGTCTCCCCTATCAAAGGGACTGTTTAAGAGGGCTATTATGCAAAGCGGATCCGTTTTGTATAATAAGGACAGACCGGCGCTCAGTACTGTTGAGGGCCTCCAAAAGGCTAAGGATTTGGCAAAAAGACTTAATTGTGATAAATATGACTACAAATGGTTGGACTGTTTGCGAGCCATTGAAGACCCAAACCTTTTCATAGAGTTTCCCAAATATGGAAATATGATTGAATTCACTCACGCAGTGTTTGGCACTCAATTCCTACCCGTTTTACCACAAAAAGCATTTAAACCCAATTTAGGTAATTCTGGTAATTGTATATCTTTTATTGAAATTTATTAAGTCTCATATTACCGGTACTAATACACTGTAATACTAGTATATTTCCACTTATAAATAGTCAATTTAAAACAATTTAAGTAATTAGATAATATGTCATTTAAACTTTATATCAATTTTCAGATTTAACATACAATATAAGAACTAATTTATTAACTTAAGTATTAAATATTCATACAACACTGAATTTATAAAATATAATATTACAGTAAATGTATAATATTTCAAGGAAATGCCAATTCAGATAATATTACATTAATATTTTATATATTTAATTATTGTATAGTTTTGTACGTTTTAAACATAAGTTTGTATTTATAATAATCATTTCAATCAGATGTAGATTTAATGGTCGGCGCCACCAAAGACGAGGGCCCTGTCCTGGCTGTCAGTTGTGTCCCAGAAATGAGGGCTCATTTAACAGTCGAGTCGTTCAAAAGAGCTGTGAATAGACTGAGCGATGAATACCGTAATATAGATGTGGAGGAAGTGTCCGATTATTATCTCAAAAGTATTGACACAACAAATGAGTCCCAATTGAAGAGAGCGTTGAGTGCACTCTATGGGGATTTGGTCATCACGTGTCCGACCTATCACTTCGCCAAACAATTTGCCAAAAGTGGACAAAATGTTTATTTTTATAGATTTAATTTCCAAACTAACATATTTGCAAAATTAGGCTGTATTGGGGACACCATATGTGATGCCGCAGAATTACCATTTGTTTTTGGATTACCCCTTAGATATCAACACATGTTTACGGAAACTGATTACGACTTCAGTATTAAAATAATGAAGATTTGGACAGATTTTTCTAAATATGGGTATAAATTATAACTATAATAAAAATGAATAATATAGTTTTTATTTTTAAATAAATTCTTTTCAATTTTTTATTTTATAGAAAAGCACACAATGTTTGGCCGAAACTAATAGACATTTCGGACGCGAATTCAGTGCCAAAAGTGAAAGACTTGAATCCCAACGATATGTCACTTGTTTTGGACAATCCTTACGGAAGTACTTGTGATGGCATTTGGAGTCAATATTATTAGATAATACTTATTTAATAAATGTGTTTATCATTAAATTGTTATATGTTTTAGTGAAATAGTAAATAATTCGTTAAATTTAATTATATTTATAAAAATTAAATTTTAATGTTTTTAATTAAGAATTGATAATTCAATAAAAAACAAAATTATTATACCTGTAATTCTAAATATTATGTACTCACCGCATTAATTTGCTAAATAAAATTATTATTATATTAATATTACCGTACATATTAAGCAATAATACCTCCATAATTATGTAGCATAAAAAATAATAATAACTTTGTCATGATAATGATAACTTATTTAATTTGAAAAAAGTTTTGTTATAATAATTATAATAATTATAAAACTTAACAAACTTTTTATGAAATAGTTTCTATTATATAATTGAAAACTTTCATTCGCTGTGAGTTATATAAAAAATCTCAATATGGAGTCCAATGCAAATGAAATGACCAAAACATTTAAACTTCTTTTAACTGCATTCTTATGCTTGATGAATTTTCTAAACGTAAATATTTTAAAATTTAACTTATAATGAAATTAATTGTAAAACATCAGGATTTAGATAAGCAATGTTAATTTCTTTTCAAACTATATCTAGTTGATAGTATATTAGATACAGTACTAAATTTGTTAGATAGTTTACAAAAATCCTGGTGATGTTACCTCAATGTTAATAACAATGATAATTTCTAATATAAATACCTTGTTTAAAATGAATAGTCTATAACCTATACCATCGCTGGACCGGCGCTAACAACACTACAGCTGTTATACAACACAACATTGGAAGGCATATCCGATGCTAACGACATGGTGCTCGTGGGTATGACCATGGGCACTTTACGTATGTCACTAACTTCTAATATAAACATATACTGTATATGAAGACCCAGAATATGAGATGAGTCTCTGAAAAAATGCTTTAATTTTATCTATAAGTATAGCTTTTATGTAAAGTTTGAAAGTTAGCAAGTTTATTATAAGTGACATATACTGTACTAAACATACTTATATATGAATATCTATATTTTTATGGAAAATATTTTATTTATAAACAAATTGCCATTTGTATGTTTTTGAATAAAATAATCAATTATATTTAAAATATTATTTAAATTAAACATTGTGTATTTTATAGGTATCAATTTAATAATTTAATTAGTTTAATAATGTCTTTCAATAACATGAATGAGTTTCTCGATTATAGTGAATACGATTTGTTAGAAAAACAAAATGATTCAAACAATTCAAAAACACAGATCTGTAAAAACAAATGCAAAAAACATAAATTGAAATAAAAAATATAGATATTCATATACAAGTATGTTTAGTACAGTATATGTCACTTATATTAAACTTGCTAACTTTCAAACTTTACATAAAAACTATATTTATAGATAAAATTAAAGCATTTTTCAGAGACTCATCTCATATTCTGGGTCTTCATATACAGTAGTAATGGTAGTTTACTTTCAATTTTCAAGTATATGCCTATCAAAATATAAATAAGCCACTTATTTGTGCGGGTTGCTTAATATTGACCGGGTTAACCTTTATTGTGACACCGGACCTGAAATTTCTTCAAATATTATACCCTGTTAATTTAATATATGGCGTAAGTTTTGTTGGCACGTCAGTCCTTATCAACGTATGGGTCATAGAGATATGGGGCCGGGAGTGTGGCCCGTATTTACAGGCTACACAAATTTGTGTCAGTGTTGCCGCTATGTTAGGATCAATAATTGTGGATCCATTCTTAAATGTATCAAGATTATGGTTACCTTACATGTTTATTGGCGTTATGTGTATTATATGCGGTATAACATTAGGACTCATTTATTTTTGGGTTCCAAGTATTCGTATGAAAACTGCTCTTGGTACAAACACAGACAGTGGGTTTAAGAGAATCATTAACGATTTGAAATCTCAATTACATATTTCAAGAATAAAGCTAATATCCGTAATACTTTGCGCGTGTTTATTAAGTGCGGCAAATAGTATTGGGTCGCCCATTGAGAGTTATATATCGACATTTGGGCAGAAATGTTCCCTGGACATGAGCCCTGATATTGCATCGTACCTGGTCACTGATTATTCCGTTTGTACAATAATAGGCAAGGCGGTGACAATTATATTTGCTAAGTATTTGTCGTCTCAATATATAATATTCAGCGGATTGTCACTAATATTATTTGCGACTATAATATGTGTCACGTGTTTCCAGTACTCGCAATACGTGTTGTGGGTGACAGTAGCTGTATGTGGAATAGGTTCAGGACCATTAATTGCTGCATTATTTGAACTTACATCTCAAATTACCATGTTCACTAATATAGTCGGAGTGCTGCTGATTTTAGTGACCAATTTGATCGCAATTATATTGCCATTAATTTTAGGTAAAACTATGGAAATCGATGTGTTTTCTATGTTTTACTTAATGATTGGCTTTAATGCAATATCTCTGATATTTATAGTTATAATTCATATAATTGTCTCAAAATATATTGTGTATAATATTGATGACAACAATAATACTCAGGATATAGCGATAGGTTTGCATAGCATGTGATCAAGATTTGAACTAATAAATACCAAATTAAATAATATTAAATTACTATAATAAAAATGTTTTTGTTTTATTTGTAAAATAAAATATCTGAAAAATGTAATAAAAATAAATGAATTATTTTTCGTTTATAATTAAACTCATTTATCTTGTCCATTGAATTTTAAGTAAGGTTATTATTATTATTGTGCAATTAGAATTTTAAAGTTTATAAGAATGACTTGATAGTTTTTATTTTTAATAATCTTAAATATTTAATGATTTGAAAATAACATACCTACATAATCTTAATAACAATAAATGTTTAAAATAAGTTTTTATTAACTTTATAAAAATGGAGTCAATGCAAATATCACAACTTTTAATATAACGGCAACTTTATACTCAATATATTTAATAAAAGTATATTGTTGAAAATACAGTTAATTTACTCATAAAATAAAATAATTTATCTATGAAAAGCACTATATCTCTATTAATATTTGCTTAAAAAAAATATTCTCTGTTTTAAAATTAAATAAAAATTTTACTATGATTTAGCGAATACTGTGTTATAATTTATATTCCATTCCCTATTTAATAAGTAATTAAACATTTGAAAAACTCTGAAAAATATAACACTACTTAAGATATGAATATTGATTTACGAAGTATTTGAAAGATAATTTCATATAAATTATCATTGACTTTATTAACTAATAATTAGTATTATATAATATATTTCGATACAATCATTGTACCCTATATGATTTACAATTTAAATAAAATTTCTTAATTATTCTCAATCCATTTTACATACTATAATTGTAAATACATAAGGCAAAAATTACAATATAACACTCTTTTGAACATGCTAATAATTATTCAATTAATTTACTAATTAATTAAGTACATTAATTACAAAATCTTAATCCCTATTTAGGTATATTCCTAATCATATCAATAGCTTATTAGTGCACACTTAAGTATTAGATAAATACATGGGTGCTTTTTATAGCTGAATGAAAACACCTTGGAATTATTGCATATAAATAAAACTTATACTGAGACATTATTTTTATATAACACTCATAGAAATGTATTACATGCTCATAACTCTACTCGTATGGCTGTCTATAACCATCAGTCCCATCGCCAATATAGACGTGAAGACCACATCGGGAACAGTGAGGGGACAGACCATCGATGTGTTGGGAAAACGGGTCAATGTGTTCACTGGTATACCATATGCTGAACCACCGGTCGGTTCGCTCAGGTTTGCCAAACCAAAGGCAATTGAAAAACCACTTCCGGTGCTGACTATAAAATATTAATTAATTACAAAAAAAACTTAAAATAATTTTCTATTAATTAGGGTATCATCGATGCTACCAAACCTAAGGGCTCCTGTATACAGGGCGGTGCTGATGATAGCGAGGACTGCCTGTTTGTGAACGTATGGGCCCCATATCAGCCTAATACAAGTGCCAGCCTATTACCAGTCATGTACTGGGTATTTGGGGGTGGACTGGGCTCAGGGTCTATTTTCTACCCCATGTACGACGCGAAAGCAATTTCTACGTACGATGTGGTGGTCGTGTCGGTTAACTATCGGCTCAAAGCACTGGGATTTTTATACGGAGGGCCAGGATCTGAAGTGCCCGGGAATATGGGTTTCTATGATCAGGCGTTGGGACTTGAGTGGGTTGGTAGTTCATTTTATTTGTATTATATTTTGTTATATTGTAAATAATATATTAAAATTTATAAATTGTATGATAAGGTGAGAGACAATATTCATATGTTTGGCGGCAATAAGGATATGGTGACCATATTTGGAGAGAGCGCCGGCAGTTGGTCCATATCGGCACTGGTACTATCGCCAGTAGCACATGGATTATTTCACCGGGCCATACTTGAATCAGGGGCTGACCTGCATAACCAAAAAGGTGGCGGAGCTCTGAACACAGCGAAAGCATTGAGTGAAACCAAACTACTGTCCAAACACTTTAACTGTACGGATGAACACAAATGGTTGGACTGTTTGAGAGCATTGCCGGCCAAAAGGTTTCTTGAGTACGAGATAACGTTAGCGCCATTGGATGGCACGGAGTTCCTGCCCCTCGCCGCTCAACAGGCCTTCCAACAGCTTAAGTATAATGGTTTGTCATGTTCTTATACCCTGATCACATTTTGATTTACTATTACAGAGATAAGAGTTTTTATTTGGATTTATTTAAAAATATTTTTACTCTCATATATGTGTCCAGACGTGGATCTGATAGCAGGGGTGACCCGTAATGAGGGCTCATATTTGGCCCAAAAGTTTGTGAAATACACGCCCGAAGTGTTCGCGCAAATCGTACGCAAAATGAATGACTATTTTCACGAATTGAATGTCGAGGAAGTGGTCGACCATTATCTGAAAGACGTCGACAAAAGCAGTTCCGATGCCATTCGTTGGCGTTATTATGACTTATTCGGCGATCTTCTCATGACTTGTCCCACGTATCTGTTCGCCAGACACCTGGCCGAACAGTCTGTCCACCGGAATGTCTACTTCTATGAGCTCACATACCAGAGCGACGGCCGGTTAGGCGGTTGCGATGAGAAGACTATGGGTATCTGTCACGGATCGGAACTGGAGTTTGTTTTCGGTAGGTCTGTGCTCATTGGACCCACAGCTAAGAAACTGGACGTAGATTTCAGTCGCGAGGTTATGACCTATTGGACTAATTTCGCTAAAAATGGGTAATTTATGACTTAATGTTCATTAATAATAAATTATTATGTTATGGTTATTGTATTATGTGTTTAAATTTGTTGAATATATAAATGATTTGTTTGAATGCTATATAGAGTGCCCACAAGTGACACAAAATGGCCAAAACTGTCCGATAAAGGGATCGTAAAGGACTTGAATCCACACGACTTCAGCAAAACTCTGAACCAACCATTTAAGGCCACTTGCGATCAGTTTTTCGCCAATTATTTTAAATGATGACATATTTTAAGATATATTTTAATTAATTGAATAAGATCATTAAAAAGTTTAATATTATAATTAAAAGTATTTTATAATACGTGTAGTAATATCGTTATCATAAACTCTGTTTTTGATGTCTCTATTGTAAAATTTTACTCATACCTTAAATAATTATTATAAATAAAAAGTTTTAATAACTTATTTTCAGAATGACTAACAAGATTTTAATAAAATTTCATAATAATAAGTTATTATTATTAATAATAACAATTATACAATACACAAATACTTTAAAATATTAATATAGTAATATTAGAAAACTTAAAATGGAGTTCAATGCAAATCAATTGACAAAAACGTTTAAGCTATTTTTAACGGCAGTGTTATGTCTTATGTTTGGTTTAAATGTAAATGCATTATATTTTTGTAGTCAAATTGGATGTAAACATTATCAAGGTTTTATACTGACTTTACAGTACAGTGTTAATTACTGATTTACTGGTGACAATATAAAGTTTGGATAATGTTTGCAAAATATTATACTTTTTTACTAGTTTGATTACATCTTGTGAAGTAATTAATTAAAATAATCTACTTTGTATAAAAATAATAGGCAATTACTTATACTATTTCGAAACCGGCCTTGCCAATACTACAAACATTATACAACACAACATTGGAAAGCATATCCCATACCACCGACATGGTATACGTTGGTATGACTGTGGGCACTTTAAGTAAGTATATTATTATTTTTAAATTGTTTTTAAATTTGGTTTATTTTTTATTATCATCAAGTCTATGCGTTTCGATACCTAAATAAACCAATTGTCTGTGCGGTTTGCCTAATATTGACGGGGTTAGCTGTAAGCGTAACCCCCAACTTGATACACGTTCAAATATTATACCTAGTTAAATTAATATACGGTGTAAGTTATGTTGGCATAACAGTCCTTACCAACGTATGGGTGATTGAGTTATGGGACCGGCAGTGTGGACCACATTTACAGGCCTTACAGATTAGTGGCGGTGTTGGCAGCTTAATAGCACCAGTAATTGTAAACCCATTTTTAAATTCATCAAAATTATGGATTCCGTATCTGGTTATCGGAATCATATGCATTACATGCGGTATAACACTAGTCCTCATTTATTATTGCAGATCATATATTAGTATAAAAGTTGACACAAACACAGACAGTTTTTATAAAAAGTTCGTTACAGATATTCAAGCACAATTAAATGTTCCAAGGGAAAAGCTTATTTCCTTTATATTATGCGTGTGTTTATTGAGTTGCGTTGGTGGTATTATGACCCCGATACAGGCTTATATATCGACATTTGCAGAGAAATGTGCCCTCAATATGACCCCCTCTACGGCATCGTACTTGGTCACTGATTTTGTAGTTGCTACTATATTAGGTCGAATGGTGACAATTATATTGTCTAAATATTTATTGCCACAATCTATTATATATTATGGACTTATTATCGTATCAGTTGCAATTATTATATGTGTTTCGAGTTTCAAATATTCACAATACGTGTTATGGGTTACGGTGGCCATCATGGGTGTAGGTGGGGGTCCGCTAATCGCTGCAATATATGAATTAACATCTCAAATGACCATGTTCACTAATATGGTGTGCGTGATGTTGGTTTTATGTTATAACATTACCTCAATTGTTATGACATTAATTTTGGGTAGAATTATGGAAATGAATATCTTTTCAATATTTTATTTAATGATTGGTTTGAACACAATTTCTATGATCATTATTCCTATAATTAACTCCAATTATATTGTAGACAAAACTGATGACAATAATTTTACACATGAAGTTACCATTGAGTTAGAGATAGTTGATTAACTGTGATGATTTTTAATGTTAATTTCAATACAGTATTAATATAACAATAAACAAAATAATGACCCATAATTTTGAAATACCTTTGAAACCGTATTATATTATAAATTAATTAATTTTACAATAATTTCTTGATTATTTTTATAAATTTAATATTTATTACAGTAATACAGTAATATTACTGTAATAATAATAAAATTTATTATGTAATTTATAACTAGGTCTTTATTTTTGTATTTTAACAACTATAAAATGTTTTTGATAAATAAATATATCATCACATAATTAATAGATTATTAAAAAGTTATAAATAGCAATGCTTTTGATTGTATAATATTATGTATTATGATTAATTTCAGTCACTTTTACTTTATATGACAATATAATATACACTGTACTGTATTGTACATTATCAATATACGGCATAGAGTAGTAGCTTAACACATATCTTATTAAGCTGGTAAAGATCATCAGTACTTCACGTGAAGCTTCTAAATACTCTATAAATAAATTGAATTGAATTCATTTGAATTGTATTATATTGTATTACATTGAATTGAATAATCCCTTTTTGGAAATGATTACAAATCTATGTTTGGGAGGGTGTGTCACAGTATTATGATAGTATATAATGTATGCTTTATATTATTTACTGGCTATATATCGAGTGAACAGATAAGATTTGAGCAAGTTATAATGATCTTATAAATGTACAGACGTTTTTACTTATGTCATGGCTTTTAGGAAATCTTTTTCTATTAGTAATATAAATTTATTTCAATAGGTGTGCTCTAATTTTAATTGATTTATGATAATTTAAAATTTTGTATACAAAATGATAATTCAAAGAAAACTGATACTATTAACAATCATCATAATCACCGCAATGGTAACATTAAGTTACATATTGAGACAACCGGTTAATTCATACACATATGACAACATCATCTTTACTCCCATTCTCAACGACAATCTCTTAATCACTTACCACTACCACTACCCCTACGAAAACCTCACATTTCTTAACCCCAATCCTTACGACAACATCACTGGATATCCGGACAAAATAGTGCCAAACATTGTTCACTACGTGTTGTTCGCAATACATCGCATAGAGTTCGCGCACTTCCTGTCCATAGTGTCGGTGCTTAGGAACCAAAGGCCGGACATTATATACATTCACTGCGATTGTCATGAACTGGAGGGCGAGTACATTAAACGAGCCGTTA
>CAJPVJ010002614.1:0-12659 GCA_905397405.1 Oppiella nova
TTAGGTCTTTTGATCAAAATTAGGTCTTTTGATCAATTTTAGGTCTTTTGATCATTAGGTCTTATGATCATTAGGTCTTTTGATCATTAGGTCTTTTGATCATTAGGTCTTATGATCATTAGGTCTTTTGATAGGGAACCAATATATTTCTCTATTGCTAAGTGTTACGTGATTTTGTGAATACACATAATACATTATATTTAATTATGTCTAGACAGGTAAACGAGATATAAAACATTAAAGTATTGCATATAATAAATGAAATAACATATTTCAATTTAATCAAATACAAGTTCAAATCAAATTAGTAAAGCACCGTATTTATAATATTATATTTCAAGTACTGTACATAATTTGATAATAATAAAATATTTTCTTAAAAATGAGTTTTTGGTTAAATAATTATTTATTCCTGATTCGAAATTATTAAAATGAATTCCGAAAATAATGTGTATAAACTGAATGAAAGTACTTACTAAATGAAACAGCTCATAAAATTATATCAAATCTTAACGTTTAATTTCTCAATTATTATATAATTACAAAATAAATTTATTTTAATTCAACCTATATTCATTATTTCTATTCAATGGATATTAATATAGATTTACTGTAAAATTAAGTCAACTAGTTTAAACAATCTTATAAATAATTATTGCCACCAATTCAAAATGTACCAGAACCAATAGCAAGATTGTCAGAAGATAATTTATCACCATTAATACCCCAAGAATTATTTCCTTTGCAAATACAAAACAATTTACCATCACCACCACTTTTGCCTAGTACACTGCCACCAACATTGCCACCAGTGATACCAAAATCAACAATAGGGCAAAATGTATATGATAACAAACCGAATGAAATAACCCGTTATTATTGGGTGAGTCGGGTGTAGGGAAGTCTACTTTTATCAACGCATTCGTCAATTATCTTCGATGCACACTCGAGCCATTTGGAGCCACAATAGTGTTTAAACAACTTTTACATTTTATTATATTAGTCGCAACACTAGTTTTTACTTTATCATTATAAACTTTATAGTCACTTTAACAAGGTATTAATGTATTAAAGTGTAAATTAATGTTTAATTAATAATTATTAATCATATGTGTTGGCACAAAGATCTATGCTAAACAAATCAAGGTTATACATTATATTATTCATAAATTTGTATTTATGATTGGCTAATGAATTATTTTAGAATACTATTTACACTTTAATTCATTGAGTCTCAAAAGTGACAAATAGTGTCATTTACTAATGTTAAAACATAGGCAAATGACACCCTGTGTTATACTATGAGAATGAATGCTTTAATTTATAATTCATTTTAAATCACTTAAGTTTATAATGAGACACAAAAAACTAGCGTTGTAACAAATTTAGTAATATGTACAATATTTTAACTGAATTGTAACTGTTAGTGTGGCTCGGATTAATATGAATGTGCATCGTAGGTCAATTATATTTCCTACGAGACTATGGATGAGGCCAGGGAGGGAAATCTCAAATGCGTATTAAATGATAAATTTTACATTATTGACCAAGAAACTTGTGAACCCAAAACTGTTTACCTACAACAAGCAAATATAAATGAACTATCAGAATTATCATCAAATTGTCCCAAGTGTTATAAATATGTAACTGGTAATTTAACATTAAATATAATAAATACGCCGGGTATTAGCATAGCATTGCAATATTATAGCATTGATAATATTGAATTTACCCAGGATACATTTTATTGTGTCGATAACGAGCCTTTCCGTTACATGGCCGCTACTGTTCCCCCTAATAATATTCTAGTTTATGGTGATATTCATCAAGAATACAATACATCATGGTCAAAGTATGAACAAATTTTATTTTATATATCAATTAAATTATTTTATGGAAACAATTATCTAATTATTTTTGATTTTTAATGTAGATCAGTTATGGAGTGCAATAGATTGTTAATATATGTTAATAATCTCGAACCTTTTTCTATAAAGTATAATATTGTAACAATCGACAGTAATGAGCATCAGGAAACTGACTTAGATGAAATTGATAAATTTGATTACACACCAACGACTTCTGAATTTAATAACAAAATTAAAAATGACGACTCGATTGGGATTAGTATACTGTGCCCAGATGATAAGATTGATAAAATACCGAATAAAATAATAACGATCTTATTATTGGGTGAGTCGGGTGTGGGAAAGTCTACTTTCATCAATGCATTCGTTAATTATATGACTTACAAGACTATGAATGAGGCCAGGGATAGACAACTTAAATGCCTTTTAACTGAATCATTTTCAATAACTAATCCGGATACTTATGAGCAAAACGATGTTTACATAAAATCAGAAAATATAATTAATTTAACAGATTTAATCGCTAATGAAATCAAATTTGAAATTGATGAATATATTATTACCATAATAAATACCCCTAGTATGACCGATAATGACTTTAATAATAATACTAATATAAGAAATATATTAGATTTTATTAGCAATTATCAAAATATTAATGCTATTTGTGTGCTTATAAAGCCAGAATGTTCTACATTAGGTTTCGAATTTAAAAATTATTTACAAATATTAATTGATCAAGTTTCTAATAATATATCAAACAATATATTATTCGCGTTTACTAAACCTGAATTACCCATGGAAAGTGTGGTCTCTATTAAAACTGAACTCGGTGAAATCAGAGATAACAAAAATATTAGCATTCAATTTAATGCAACTACAACATATTGTTTTGATATTGAGTCATTTCGATTATTTGTAGCTACTTTACCCCCAAATAATCTGGTGTTTAACCAGGAAAGTATAGGTGAACTCGAATTGGCATGGGAAAGGTGAGTTTATTTATAATAGTTAAATTTTGTAAAATTAAATTAATGCAATATTTATTCTAATTTATTTCCAGATCTGTTGAAGAATGTACCCGGTTATTTAAATATATATGTAATCTTGAACCAATAGAAATTAAATTAATTATTAATACAAAACCAATTAATGAATTTCCCGTAACTACACAGAACCAAAATGATAAAATTAATTTACCCAAAATAAATGAAAACGGTATTAAAAATGAAAACATTACAATTGATTCAAAACCTATTGTAGAAGAAATTAATACCCTTAATAACATAATAACAATTGAAAATTTGAACATGGAAATTAAAAATGAAGTAAATAATGGTAATAACTTATCTAGGAGAACAATAAACCTGTTATTATTGAGTGAGTCGGGTGTGGGAAAGTCCGCATTCATTAACGGATTCGTCAATTATATCACTTATAACAATATTCAGCAAACTCAATCAAATTCAAGTTGCCATATCGCTGGTGAATTTACAACCATAAGTGATTCAGTTAAACCTAAATGTTATACATATGAAATTGGGCATATTGAACTTAATATAATTAATACCCCTGATATTTGTGAAATGGATGATGATGATAAACATACAATTAATATAATAAATATTTCTGGCGTATTAACAAATTATCATGAAATTAGTGCCGTATGTGTGCTATTAAAAGAAAATATTAAAATGCTGGAGTTTATATTCGAAAATTATTTACAAACACTAATTAATCAAGTAAACCAACAATTACCTAAAAATATAATTTTTATTATTCCTGATACTTGCAATCCTGCAAATTGTGTTTCCGAATTAAAAATTGTGAAAAATAAATTAGCATACTATTATAAAGATATTGACTTTCAATATGATAATAATGATAAAATATATTGTTTCGATATGGAGTCCATAAGCTATCTAATAAAATTTAGAAATTAGATTGAAATTTCAAATAAATTATCATCGTCCATGTAAGGCTAAAATTTATTTAAATTATCAATTATTTAATTATTGTGATTTTAAGTAATAAATATTATTTTCTCCATAGGTCAGAATGTTCTCGTTTATCAGATTTCTTATGTGAACTAGAACCATTAAAAATTAACATAAAACAGAAACCATTTGACAAAATTTCTAAGGCATCTAAAAAAGTAATAACCTTGCTATTGTTGGGTGAGTCGGGTGTTGGAAAGTCCACATTCATCAATGCCTTTGTTAATTATATCAAATATGATGATATGCACCAAGCTAAATTAAACCCCGAATGCTTAATTCCCGTCTCATTCATAATAACAGACAAGGATACTTTTGAACAAAATGTAATAACATTAGGTAAACAAGATATAAACGAAAATACAAAAGACACGGGACAGTCTGCTACGCAATATCCCAAATGTTATAAATTTGAAATTGGAAATATTACCCTGAATATCATCGATACCCCGGGAATTGCCGATACGGAGGGCATCGAAAAGGATAACAAAAATATGGAAAATATACTAAACTTTATATCCAATTATTCGGAAATTAATGCCATTTGTGTGCTATTACTGTCAAATACCACAAGAGTTAGCGTAGTGTTTAAGTATTGTTTGTTACAGTTGTTCAGTCACTTGAATAAGTCTGCGGCCGATAACATACTGTTCCTTTACACCAACGCCCGGTCCACTCAGTACGCACCGGGAGAAACGGGACCGGCGTTGCAAAATTTATTAGATCAAATAAAAACACGTCCTCCCAATGTGGACATACCTCATAACCGGCAAACAATTTATTGCTTCGATAACGAGTCCTTTCGGTTCGCAGTGGCGTCGGCACCGCCTAATAACATAAAGTTTGATGACATGTTTACTCGTAATTATGAACGTAGTTGGCAGATGTATGTATTATAAAACATTAAGTTAATGTAAAATTTGTTTTTGTCTAAATTATTTTTGTTAATACAATTAATGAATCACTTAATTGGCTAGTTCAGGCTGATTCATAATTTTTGATGTAATCAATGTTATAAATATTCCAATACAACAATGATCTAAAATATAGTTAACATTTGTTATGATCTAATTGATGCAAGAAGTTTTGACATTATTTACACATAATAATCTTAAGTTTAATATTAATAAAAATGAGGTTATTTATTTAAATTGGGGATATATATTTAGCCATTATTTACAATTTAAGTTTAATTTTATTTAATGCATTTTTACAGTTCAGTTGAAGAATGCGATCGATTACTGGAGCGAATCATATCTCTTTCCCCTCACAAAGTGATGGACACCCTATCCCTCAATAACGCCAAACAAAGTATAAATCTATTGACCGAACCATTGGCTCAAATAGCGAACAATATCTCGGATAACGTGGAAGAGTGTGAACGACACAAACAACGCATCCGTGAATTCACTGGCGATATAACTGCTCTTCAAGAGGAACTGTATGTCCCATCGGTGGACATCGAAAACGTACCATTAAATCATCCGAAGACTGTCTGCAGTGATAAAGATTGCTGTACTCATGAATGTGTCAACGGAATCGTTAAAACGCATTACAAAACAGATTGTCATTCACCATGCTACTTAACTAATGATAATAGAAATATAATCGGCAATAATGGTCTACTCCAGTGCAAAGCATTCAATAAGTATATTGAGGTTGGTCCCTATCAATGGGTTGACCATGCTGATATAATGCCTGATTGCAATTACAAAATAAATTCCGAGGGTAACGCTCATATGCCTGATGTAAAAGTTACTAAATCGGACAAGTGTTTCGTGTGCGGCCATTCCTATCAAACGCACCTACATATAAATTACGAGACACGGGTTGTGAATAAAAAGATCATGGATGAAACAAAATTCAAACGCATTACTACAACACTAGAGGCAACGATTGCAAAGAAAGCTCAAATTAATGAACTTGAAATTATGATTGAAGAATTGAACAAGGAGAATACTATTATTACTAAGGCTATGGCCAAGCTTGCTTGTTTCCTAAAACATAATGCCCTGACACCTTTTAATGATGCCTTCGAAGAATACGCGAATATCGTTATAGAAAAAGAGAAGCAAGGTGAAATTAATACCGAGAAATTAAGTAAAATTAACGAATTACTTGCGCGATACAAAATCGAAAAAGCAGCAATTGAAAATGCAATTACTAGTAATGAGTCAAACAATGAGATTATATCCGTTAAAGAGATTGATAAAATTATCAAGGAACTTCACGTATTAAAATTGAAAGGGAATATTATTACCGAACTAATGGAAAGGCAAATAAAAATTAAAGCTTAAAATCATGCGATTTATGAGCAAAATATTAAATCCGAGGGATTACTTAATTTTGCAAAACTTAAGTTATTTTGGGAGAAATCTAAAATTATTATGCATAGTTATTAATTATAACATTTGTTTATTTTCATTTATTTTAAATGATTGCATGTTATCTTCAAACTCTTCTCTCATATTATTGTTCAATGTTAGTTAACATTTAATATGATATTTAGCTTCAATATTTTATTATAATTTTATGAAAAATACAGAAATTTTCTTTTTAATAAATCTTTTTGTAAATTGCAAATATTATAAATTATAATGAATTAATTTTGATTAATATATCACGACGAGTTCATTATAATGCAATTTTCTTGGTACTTGGCATACTATGGTAACCCAAAGCTAATAATCTATGTATATACTGTCGAAGCTCTGAGTTGTCAATCTCTCTGTTGTGTATCGCTCTATGGTGTGAACTAATATGGATTTTTTGTCGGATTCCCTATACCTGTAATGTTAAAAACATTCCCTGTTGTCAACTTCTATGGTGTGTATATCTCTATGCTGTGGACACATTTTGCAATATTTAGTGTTATTTTCCGCTCTGAGTTGTGTAAAATGTCACAAAATAATAGTAAAATTGAAAATTATTTTGAATTTTTAAAAAGCATAAGCGACAATATATAAAATTTTACCCACTATTATTATACCTTATAGATAAGCTATCTATAAAGTGAATCTAATATTGAAATCTAAAGTATTTCACAAATAAAGAGATTAGTCAATTATTGTATAATGTATCCTAAGATGGCTATCTGGTTTTGATGAATAAATATTATACTGTATTACAAACCATGAAGTGTAACTACAGTAATTACTATCTTAATCAATTATCTATTATTATTAATGAGAAATTGTATTGTATATAAGATTTTTATTTATTATATCGAAGTAATTTGATGTAAATTTTCTACTGATTTGATTTAACAGGCTCAATTATTTACTGAGAAAAATCTAGATAAAATTTATAAAATTAGCAAAAATGTCACAGATAATATGAATGGGATACTGTAGTAGAATTCTTGATTAATTGAAACATAATATCCAATATTCAAACCCCGATTGCCAGATATTGGTAAAGTTGGCAATATTCTTTTTTGTTGTTGACATTCCCTGTTGTAAACATTCCCTACTGTGTACAGATTTGGTCTGCATTAGGTCATACACAACTCAGAGCTTCGACAGTAATTGTTATTGAAAATATTGATAATCTGAATAATATACTTTTGAAAAAATATAAATTATGTATTTAAGTAAACGGATTAAACCAACTAACAAAAGTTCCCAATTTTCTGAATAAAGACGACCTTTTCGGTACTCTATACTCCATTTCCTTAGCGACTGCGTGTGACTTGGCTTTCGACAGGTGCTGATCGGCTAACATCTTCGCAATGGTGCCTCCATTCCACTTGAGCCCACACAACTCACGGATATTCTTGTCAATGTCCTCCAGGGATATGCAAACAGCACCGTTGTTTCGGTTACTATTTTCCATCGCTTTCTGTATGACTTCCTTCTCATACTTATATTTGACGAGCAGCTGTTCCAACTTTTTAATGGTCTCCCGATTATCCTCAGCGCTCATTGTACCGCCTTTCCTCTCGTTGTCAATCAGGTGTCGGACGTAGTCATCGAAGGCGTCGTTAAATGTGGTTAAGGCGTTGTGTTTCAGAAACCACGCGAATTGAGCCATACATTTCGTGATTGTGTCCTGCTCATCAGTTAATTCTTTTATCTTCTCATCCAGTTCATCCATCTTAGACTGTATCGCATCCATTGCCTCTTTATCAGTTGTAATGCGTTTGTTTTTGCTCTCATCCCGAATCCTTTTGGTCAGGATTTTGGTCTCGTAATTGATATGTAGGTGCGTTTGATAGGAGTGACCACATCCGAAACATTTTTCCGATTTCGTCCTTGTGCTATTTGTTAATAAAATTCTACCTTCTTCATTGGGTTTACCAGTATAATTCTGGTCGGGATGAAGATCTGTCGGTAAACCCCAAAATGTGCCACTTTCTTCGTATTTATTAAACGCTTGACAATCGAGTAGACCTTTATTACCCATAATATTGCCGTCACTATGAGTTAGATAACACGGGGAATGACAGTTGATATGATAGTGAACTTTCTCCACACCATTTATATTTTCTTTGGTACAACACTTAGGGTCCCCGCACACTGTCTTAGGCTTATCCAATGGCGTGGACACTATATCCTTGGATGGGATATACAGTTCCCGTTGGAGTTCCTCTATAGTGCCTTGAAAATGAAATATCCGTCTCTTATGTGCCTCACATTCCTTCACATTATCGGCGATATTGTTCGCGATGTCAGCCAATGGTTGAGTTAATAGTAGTATGTTTTGTTTGGCGTTATTGAGGGATAGGGTGTCCATCACTTTGTGAGGGGAAAGGGAGACGATGTGCTTTAGAAGTCTATCGCATTCCTTTACAGACCTGGTAATTCACAATAATAAATAACTTTAATAATATTTTGTTACTATTAAAATAAATAAAATAAATTGTACATGATTTTACTAATATAAAAATAGACTCCGTAATAAAAATTATAATCAATTTATCATAAATTAACTTATTTCTCATATGGCAATATTTAGGGTTGTAATAAGAGTATAATTTATTCCTAAACTAATTGTTCAAGTTTTAATATTAAAATATTTTTTATTGCAAACCTTTCCCAACTTGTGTCGTAGTCTCGTTTAAAATGGTCATTAAACTGCATGTTATTCGGAGGAACAGTAGCCACGAGATAACGGAACGACTCGTTATCGAAGCAATAGATTGTTTCTCGACTATACTTCACGTCCACATACGGAGGCCTTTCCTTAACTTCTTTTAGTAATTTCTTTAAAACAGGCCCTGAATCTCCCGGTGCGTATTGCGTGGACCGGGCGTTAGTAAACAGGAACAGTATGTTATCGGCCGCAGACTTATTCAAGTGACTGAATAACTCAAGCAAACAATACTTGAATATCACGTCAACCCTCGCGTTGTTAGGCTTTAGGAGCACACAAATGGCGTTAATTTCGCGGTAATTACTAATAAAATCCAACAGATTTCTCATATTTTCGTTATCTTGTTCCACACCATCCGTATCGCCAATACCCGGGGTATCAATAATATTGAGCACAATGTAATTGTTTTGAAATTTATAGCATTTCGGAGATTTAGTGGCCGATTGTGTCGAGTCAGTGGTGTTCTCATTGCTGTCCGGTATTCCGAATGTTATTTCTTTCTCATTATAAGTCTGTTGATCTGATAGTGTAAACTGAACTGGCAATAAACATATGGGCTCATCCATGGCCTCATCCATAGTCTCGTAAGTCATGTAATTGACGAATGCATTGATGAAAGTCGACTTTCCCACACCCGACTCACCTAACAATAGGATTGTTATTACTTTGTGGGTATTATTTGCAATTGTTGATAATGGCATCTTATTAGTTTGTTCAACATTTTGTATAGGACGATTAATTTTTATCATTAGTGGTGGTATGCCAGATATATAATGAAGTAAGCGATTGCATTCAGTTACTGATCTATAAAATTAAGTTAAATTAGAATATAAATTAATAATTTTATGATTATAATAATCAAAAACTAAAATTACTTTGACCAAGCCACTTCATTTTCACGTTTAGTTTCAGGGCCAAATTGAATGCTATGTGGGGAATGTGAGGCTACCAGGTATCGGAAGTCCTCGTTATCAAAACAATAAATTGTGCTTTTATTGAATTTAATATTAATATCTTGGTTTGTGAACTTGCTTATCGCATCTTTTACAGCCGGTACAAATTCTGCGGGTTTTTGGGCGTTTGGGAATATGAATATTATGTTGTTTACTAAACATTTATTTATATAATGGACCAGTTTTAGCAAATAATTTTTGATAATAAAGTCAACCATGACATTATTAGGCTTCAAAAGCACGCAGATGGCATTAATTTCACGATAATTGCTAATAACGTTCAAAATTGTTTTAAAATTTTGTTCATCATCTTCAATATCATCTGTGTTTACAATATCTTGTGTATCGATTATATTAAGCATAATGCTATCAGTATTATATTTGTGGCATTTTGGGTAATTAAGCCCCGATCCTGTAGGCTCATTTGACGACATTGAAATATTCATGAATTCATATGTGTCTGGGTCGAAAATTGAAAATTCATCATTCACTAAACATTTAATTTCTTGACGCCTGGCCTCATCCATAGTCTCGTAAGTCATATAATTGGCAAATGCGTTGATAAATGTGGACTTTCCCACACCCCACTCACCCAACAGTAACAAGGTCAATTCTTGTTTAGTACGAGGGCTATCTTGCCGTGTTTGTAATGTTGCCTTGGTGTTACTCTTGGTCTAACCTGTATTTTTATAACAGGGAGTGTACCAATATTATCCAGTAAGCGTTTGCATTCCGAATGACTCCTATTTATTTAAAAATTTGTTAAAATTTATAATAAATCGATAAGTAAAGACAATTTAAAATACTTCATCCAATTTATATCCTGGTCAGCTTTGATTGTTTTATCCAGATCCATGTTATTGGGCGATGAAGACGCTACGCTGTATCTGAAAGGATCGTAGTTTATACAGTAAATGATCTTTTTACTTTGTTTTATATCTATATGAGGGATATTTTCCCTGATACGACTCAATTCAGATATTAATATTGAGGCAGAACTTCCGGGTTTATAGGTATCGGCGAAGAGGAACAGTATGTTATCGGCGGCCGACCTGTTCAAGTGACTCAACAATTGTGACAAACAATACTTGAAAATCACGTCAACCCTAGTGTCGGATGGCTTTAAGAGCACACAAATGGCATTAATTTCCTGATAATTGTTTAGAAAGTCCAACAGATTTCTCATATTTGTGTTATTAGTGTTATCGTTATCTTCGCCATTGATGTCCACAATACGCGGGGTATCGATAATATTGAGCACAATATCATTGGCTAAAAAGCTATAGCATTTGGGTGTGGTCGATTCGTTTGTGTTTCCAGTTACCATGTTATCAACATTTCCGAGTTTTACATTTTTGACCTCGTACGTTTCAGCGTCCACTATGCTTATATCAATAGGAAAGATGCAAATTGGTTGTTCGCTTCCCTCGTAAAAGTCTTTATACGTTATATAATTGGCAAACGCGTTGATGAAAACAAATTTGTCAATACCCGGCTCACTCACCAATAGGGTTGTTATCACCCTTTTTGATGACATATTCTATTAAAGTAATTATGCTAATTTTAAAAACAAAAATTTGTAAAAATGTAGGCTAGGTTAAATACCTTTTGTTAATTTTCCACACTTATGTTTTGAATTATAAGTACAGTACACTATTTATATAAATAGTATAAATATAGTAATGATATAATAATTACTTAATAATAATAAACTACTTTACTTACCTTGTATGTAGTAAGTGCTGGTTATACACTATTAAATTAATACTATTAACAATATTGCAGCAATATCACAACATTACACTGTGAAATAAATAAAATAATAAAATAGTAATAAATATCAAATTGCAAAAATAATTTACTGTTACTAACCAAAGTCAACTATAATGTTTACTCTATTAATAAAATTTTATCAATTTTATACTGCAATCAATTTATGTAACTTAAATTATTAAGTTGATGTTTTAATTTACTTTAAACTTTAATCCCTTTTGTTATATAAGATACTGTATTAATAATCTCTGATATACTATACAGTGCACTATCATATTTTAATACAGTACATGTTAGCATGATATTTCACCGGAAAATGATTCATTTAGTATAACAACATATTTTATCAAACTTACATTAGATAAACTAATTTTATAAGAATTACATGATATTTTTCAAAATTTATATTACCAAAATATATCAGTTAAAATAAATATGCAATTTTTATTAAGTAAATGTTTATATTATTAATGCTATTGAAATTTGTTTTGGCATTGATTTTTTAAACACAGACAAGTTATGTCACGTAACTTACAGTAACTGTAATTACAAACCTTTATAAAAAAAAGTTAACATATAATATTTTAATAAGTTTTGAAATATTATATTCATTTATCTACTAGATCAATTTCGTAAAATTTGCTTTTAATTTGGCATATTGGTATACTGTAATGAAAATAATATTTATTTTTCAAAAACACATTTCATTTGAATGCCATAACCAATCATACTTTAGAATCTAAAGTATTAGGGGTTTTCATAATTTTTGTCAGGTAGATTTTATTCAGCAACCTATAATGATATCAAAAAGTTTTTTAAACCTCAACTATGGATTTTTCTTAAATGTATTCCCCAGAAGACACCACTAGATTCGAGCACCGGTAGGCCGGCACAGGTAGGTTTTCTGTACAGCAATAACTACATGTCATAGAGAAACAATCAGCACGGCGTTGGAAAGAGCATAAAAAATGATC
>CAJPVJ010002615.1:0-12655 GCA_905397405.1 Oppiella nova
TAATTTTGGGTCAAGAATTGAGAAAATTCCTACAGGATCGTTTAATGAAGATGTAAATTATGTAAAAAATGCCCTGTTATCAAAAGATTACGTTGGTGTTTTTGACAGACCAGCTATACTAAAAGTGCTAGCCAGTTTTATAAAGGACAACCCACAATTATTGTCCACCATGTACGTATCGCGTTATGGTGGTGGACATTTACCACATTTCTTAGCAGTTAATACACGCATTGGTTATCTGTTAAACAGTTTAAATAAAATGTAACGTTAAGTACTAATTTAATACTTATTATATTTTTTATATAAATTTGTATTTTCATAGTATACTACAAACGCGTGAATCTGGTCTATACGGGCATTGGTCTGAAAAGGCATTCAACCATTTGGGAGACATTAAGCTATTTGATCCCAATATTGATTCAAATCATGTTAAATATGAATCCATATCAATGAGACATATGATGGGGTTATTCTATATCTATGGGATTTGTGTAAGTTTGTTAATTATTATAATTATTTTAGAGTTTGTTATTCTAACTGTAAATAGATTGTAAACCGATAAAGTATAAACTTTAAATTCATGCATTAAATTGTATGTTTGCCAATTAAATCTTATTTTATTTCATATAAAATTGTAAACTTTAAAAATTGTTATTTACTGATAAACTATAAAATCCTGTAATGTTTAGAGTAGTTTTAAAGCAATTACTTTCTTGATATTTAGTTTATTTTACTTGTTATACATTTATAATATAATTAAAATTAGTTGAATAAATTTTGTATATTATTACTGTAAGGGTATTCATACAAAACATATAAGATGAAATGTACGGGAAACTTTGAATATGTCTTCTAATATTATTATAAAGATATGTTTTACATAAAATTATTTTATATTTTATTTTAATTTATATCAATATATTTATTTATCTAAATTAATTTTTATATAATCAACATAAAATAGAGGTAATGTTTTTATTCTTGTTTACATGTAAAAACACAATTATTAAACAATTTAATATATTCTGTATGCGACTAATCAATAAAATTTAATTTTCTAGACATTTATCTGTGAACGCCCTTAATACATAATATTTATATTAATGTATATTAAATTAGTTATTTGCTACTTTATATTACAGTAGATATATAAATCTAAAACCTAAATAATACATTTACAAACTTGATTTTCCACATATTTTATATAACATACTTAGTTATATAATTAATTAAAATAATGAATATTAATGATTGCTATCTATTACCCAATATCACAGAGTGTGACCAGGGTCAAAACAGTAGTAATCATAAAACTATAACTTTCCTATATTTTGATGACAATCACAATTACATTGTACAACATTATGGTAATGAATATCTATGCGGTCCAATCATAGCCATACTAAATGTGCTGGCTATTAAACAAAATATTTTGTAAGTTTTATTTATTTATTTATTTATTTAAAGATTGCAATTTTTTAATCATTTATTCTTGTTGAGTTATTAAATTCATTTGTTTAATATAACTATTTAGATTAAACCCCTTGCGACCCTATAAGAATTCTGATAATTATTATAAATATTTTGAGTGCTACGCTAAAGATATTATTGACATATTTCTACGTGACGTCGATTCTAACGAGTTTATCAAATTTAAATATTTTTTTCATCGCAACTACAGATAAATTTAATGAAAACCATAGCCATTGATATACACGACACGGATGTCATACTATCACAGGTTATGTCGGCAAAGCAATCCCTATTCACATACTTTCAATGCATTGAATTGAATACTATATTATTGGTGTTATTTATTGCATTCATTCTCTCATTAATTATAACAACAATAAAAGAACGTTTTAACCAAATTTTCGCAGATTTTTTCCATATATTTATATCAATGCTCTCCAAATCCATACATTCCTCACTTAATCCACGAAATAGTTATCTCACAAAAGCACTAATTGGTTTCTGGTTATTATTCGTGACATACCTGTGCATATTATTCGGATCATACCTATTGGACTACATGATTACACCCATACCTCACGCGTACATAGACTCATGGGACGACCTCTACCGGTGGACACACCTTAAAATATTCACATCTGGCGAAAATCGGATTAATAATTTTGCTGAAACAGAGACAACTGAAATGGCTATTAATTTTAGGTCAAGAATTGATATACCTTTTTTAGAATCGGTTAATGCGCTAATAAATTATGCTCAAAAAGGCCTGTTATCAAAGAATTACGTTTGTGTTTTAGCCAGGTCAGATTTACTAAGAGTGCTAGCCGGTTTTCTAAACGACTATCCACAATTATTATCCACAATGTACGTATCACGTTATGGTGGTGGACATTTACCACATTTCTTAGCAGTTAATACACGGATTGGTTATCTGTTAGACAGCTTAAATAAAATGTAACTCTTCATTTATTACTTATTATATACTTTATATAAATTATATTTTCTATAGTATACTACAAACGCGTGAATCTGGTCTATACGGGCATTGGTCTGAAAATGCATTCAAACATTTGGGAGACATTAATAGTAAACTATTTGATCCCAATATTGATTCAAATCCGGGTACTTATGAATCCATATCATTGAGACATATGTTTGGGCTATTTTATATCTATGCTATTTGTATAAGTATATCAATTATTATGATTATTTTTGAGTTTGTTATTTTAACTATAAATAGATTGTAAATGAAATAAATAAAACGATATGATATAATAATAATTATCATATTTAATTATATGATTAATACTAACTTAATGATCTATTTTATATTTTATGAAAAAATTTGTTGTAAACAAGTATAATATTGTAAAACAATTAGGTTAATTGATTTTGCATATTATTAAAAAAGTATCATTTATTCAAATGACTTTTTTAAAAACTAATAAATATGTTACTTATTTGTAAGACATGTTACTTGTTTGTAAATGTTAAAGTTAAAATTTATTTTTATTGCATATAAAAATGGCAGATCTTAAAAATTGCTATTTATTACCAAACTATACATTAAATAGTGACCACCAAAGGGCTATAACTTTTGTATATTATGACTTGATATTATTTTTAGCATTGATTTTATCGCTAATTGTATCGTTAAGACAGAAAAAGATTTGTCGCATATTTTATGGATATATTTATGCTGATGTGCTCGAAGTCGTTACCAAGATCACTTAACTTTCACAAACATTATTGTATAAAAGCATTAATTGGTTTTTGGCTACTATTCGTAACCTACCTGTCCATACTATTTGGTATATACCTATTGGATTACATGATTACATCCATACCTCACGCATATATAGACTCGTGGGAAGACCTGTACCTGTGGTCACACCTAAAAATAATAACCACCGAAATGGATATGATTCACACGTTTACAGAATTGGAAACCAATGACATGGCTGTGAATTTTAGGTCCAGATTCAAGTTATATTATCAAGAATTCAATGATAATAAATCAGCCTGGCTTATTAACAAAGTACAATCCATTTAATATGTAGTAGCCTCACCACGATTAGTGATTTTAAACACCCTGGCTAATCGATTTACTAGGCAAATGTATCAGGATATATACAAATATCTATATATATCACGATATGGATATCTTAACTCAAGAGGAATATCTCAACTCAAGAGGAATATCTCAACTCTAGAGGAATATCTCAACTCCAGAGGAATATCTTAACTCAAGAGGAATATCTCAACTCAAGAGGAATATTGTTTCACTCCAGAGGAATATCTTAACTCTAGAGGAATATCTCAACTCCAGAGGAATATCGTTTCACTCTAGAGGAATATCTTAACTCTAGAGGAATATCTTAACTCTAGAGGAATATCGTTTCACTCTAGAGGAATATCTCAACTCAAGAGGAATATCTCAACTCTAGAGGAATATCTCAACTCCAGAGGAATATCGTTTCACTCCAGAGGAATATCTTAACTCTAGAGGAATATCTTAACTCTAGAGGAATATCTTTTCACTCACAAGAGGAATATCTCAACTCAAGAGGAATATTGTTTCACTCTAGAGGAATATCTTAACTCAAGAGGAATATCGTTTCACTCTAGAGGAATATCTCAACTCCAGAGGAATATCTTTTCACTCAAGAGGAATATCGTTTCACTCCAGAGGTATATCTTTTCACTCCAGAGGAATATCTTTTCACTCCAGAGGAATATCTCAACTCCAGAGGAATATCTCAACTCCAGAGGAATATCTTAACTCAAGAGGAATATCTCAACTCAAGAGGAATATCTCAACTCAAGAGGAATATCGTTTCACTCTAGAGGAATATCTCAACTCCAGAGGAATATCTTTTCACTCAAGAGGAATATCGTTTCACTCCAGAGGTATATCTTTTCACTCCAGAGGAATATCTTTTCACAATGCAATGAATAACACCAATAATATAGCATTCAATTCAATGCATTGAAAGTATGTGAATAGCGATTGCTTTGCGGACATAACCCGCGATAGTATGACATCCGAGTCGTATATATCAATGGCTATGGTTTTCGTTAAATTTATATGTATTTGCAATGAAAAAATATCTTTAAATTTGATAAAACCGTTAGCATCGAGGTCAAATCAAAACATGTCAATAATATCATTAACCAGGCACTCATAATTTTTATCAGAATTAATTATGGGTCGCAATGGGTTTAATCTAAATAGTTATATTGAGTAAATGAAATTAATAATTCAACTAGCATAAATGATTTTTAAATAAAACTTACAAAATATTTTGTTTGTTAGCCAGCACATTTAGCCCAGCCAGCGCATGGCTATGAGAGGACCGCATAGATATTCATTGCCATAATGTTGTACAATGTAAATGGGAATGACATCAAAATATAGAAAAGTTATAGTCATATGATTACTACTGTTTTGACCCTGGGCACACTGTGATATTTGGTAATAGATAACAATCATTAATATATATTATTATAATTAATTATATAAATAAGTATGCTCAAGATATTCCTCCTGGGCGAACAGAAGATAATATTCCTCTGGAGTTAAGATATTCCCCTGGAGTGAAATAACGATAATATTCCTCCTGGGTGAAAAGATATTCCTCTGGAGGAATCTTTTAACTCCAGAGAAATATTATCTTTTCACTATAGAGGAATATCTTAACCCAAGAGGAATATCTTAACTCTAGAGGAATGTCTTAACTCCAGAGGAATATCTTTTCACTCCAGAGGAATATCTCAACTCAAGAGGAACACGTTTCACTCCAGAGGAATATTATCTTTTAACTTTAGAGGAATGTCTTAACTCTAGAGGAATATCTTTTCACTCTAGAGGAATGTCTTAACTCCAGAGGAATATCGTTTCACTCTATAGGAATATTATCTTTTAACTCCAGAGGAATATCGTTTCACTCTAGAGGAATATCTTAACTCAAGAGGAATATCTCAACTCAAGAGGAATATCGTTTCACTCTAGAGGAATATTATCTTTTAACTGTAGAGGAATATCTTAACTCAAGAGGAATATCTTTTCACTCCAGAGGAATATCTTTTCACTCCAGAGGAATATCTCAACTCAAGAGGAATATCTCAACTCTAGAGGAATATCTTTCACTCTAGAGGAATATCTCAACTCCAGAGGAATATCTCAACTCCAGAGGAATATCTCAACTCAAGAGGAATATCTCAACTCAAGAGGAATATCTTAAATCTAGAGGAAAATCTTAACTCAAGAGGAATATCGTTTCACTCAAGAGGAATGTCTTAACTCCAGAGGAATATCTTACCTTAAGAGGAATATTGTTTCACTCAAGAGAAATATCTTAACTCAAGAGGAATATCGTTTCATATATATACCCGATATCTTTGATAGACATGACGACGATGTAGTGACCTTTGACGAGGACCTACCGGCCCCCGAGGACTGTCGGCTAACGTTTGTAGACTTTTCACCGGTATTTAAAAGTTATTCGTAGGGTGTACCTAGAATAAAATACCCGTAATTATATTTAAAGTTTTCATTATAAATTATTTAGCATTATATCTAGTTTATTAAAATTATTTACCAACTTGAATAGTGCACATTACTATTTACAATATATTGCAATAGAGTTATACAATTTAATATGGATTTATTTGAAATAACTTATTTCAAATAACACATTTGTTTACTATATAATACATGTCGCTATGAGTTACAGTAGCCTTGGTGAAATAAATCAAAACTAATAAGTTATATTACATAAGTTATGTAAAATAACCATAGTAAATGACGTTAAGTATTAAAATTAATAATAAATTATTGTATCTGGCTTAATATATCTGGCAGTATATGATAATGTATCTGGCAGTATATGACATCTTCTATCTGTGAAAGGAATAATTTGAATAGTTTTTGAATGGATAATCCGATTTTTAATCTGTTTTCACCAAAATGTAGCTGGATAATTACGTAATCAAATGGTATAGTATTTGCCATATAAATTGATCAGGATAAATTAGTAATTTAATTTCAAAGTTTTGCCAGCATTTCTCATTGAAATTACATGGGAATTTTACTTCATTCTTCATTATTTACTCTAAACTCGCTTAATTTTCATATACCTGTATCTTGGTCATTTTTATTGCGATTTTTGAAATTCCACCATCATTCTGCTTGATAATAAAATGCACTTTTTATCATGTTATGAATTTTAAAATTTAACAAAAATTGTGTTTCTAACATTTTTACCATAAGACCTAGATCAAATTTGAATACCTCATTGGAAAGAGCACAAAAAATAGTTCAGATTAGAATTTAACATTTATTTTAAATTGACATTTCAATAGGCAAGCTAGCTTAATTTAACTAAAAAACACGTTATTGTTATGATTAATATTATAATTTTATTAAATTTACAAAATCTTAATTAAAAATTTGTATTTAAAAACTTATCTAGACTAGTTTTCTGTGCTCTTTCCAATGAGGTATTCAAATTTGTTCTAGGTCTTATGGTTAAAATGTTAGAAACACAATTTTTGGTAAATTTTAAAATTCATAACATGATACAAAGTGCATTTTATTGTCAAGCAGAATGATGGTGGAATTTCAAAAATCGCAATAAAATTGACCAAGATACAGGTATATGAAAATTAAGCGAGTTTAGAGTAAATAATGAAGAATGAAGTAAAATTCCCATGTAATTTCAATGAGAAATGCTGGCAAAACTTTGAAATTAAATTACTAATTTATCCTGATTAATTTATATGGCAAATACGTCATAGACGTCATGTATTTGTTATTTTATAAATAGAGCCATAATAGACTTCGCAAACAATTGGCTACAGAAGCGGGAGGTATGGGATGTCATATCGTGCGAGACTGTAGGCGACATAATAACGGTTAAGTTCTCAAAGGGCGGGACAGTTACCTACAAAAAACTACTGACCACTTACTCTATCAACGATGAAGGCCTACTGAGTCAATGGGGAGCGTCGTATGACACACTCGTCTCAGAGGGAACGGCATGTTTTCGAGTGAAACTGTTGCGTCTATGGGTCCGACCCTTTGATAGCTCGGAGTTCAACGATAAGGTGCGTCCGATTGTACCGCAGATACAGTTCCGCGACTTTGAGCCCCAGATTCTGGACTCAAGTAGTAATAGGTTTGAGAGCATCGATGAGGTGGTGGCGCGACTTAACGGTGCGATTAATGCCGAAGTGATTACGGGAAAGATATTGAATGTACAGACACTGGCCTGTAGTGCTACTCCAGACTGGGAGATAGACTCCCAGACCAATGTGTCCGACTCATGGGTTGGTAGGATAGTCTACGTGTTGAGAGTGTTTTACATGTTGGGACCCATAAATGAGGAGGAGGTAGGTTTGGCTGACTTTGTGCCCCAGTATCTGGAAGGGGGTGTGTTTAGGAAACCTAAGTTCGAGTCCCAGTCCTGTGTATTACGGAATGCCTCGAAATGGTTGTCCGAAAACCCGGAAATAAACTTTTGTAGTGCGATGTCATTGGATGTAAAACTCAAGTCAAGTAAATAGATATTTCACTAATTATTTGAATTTAAGAAAGATTTTTGATAATATTTCTTATAATCTACTCAATAGTGGTATCGATTGACACGAAACGGATGTCATTCAGGCGCGGGACCGGAGATTTCATACGAATCCTTCGCATAGCGTATACCAAACCCCGGGAGGTGTCGGCAGACATTCCCATTAGCTCTACACTACCACCCCCTCCACCCGTATACCTCGAGCACCGGGTGTTTGCTTTACATATGGACTACTCGGAGATCAAGTGTACGATCAATTACTTCATGGGTAGGGATGAGTGGCGGACATCTCAGGAACAGTACAAATGGCTGCTCTTGAGCTGTGAAACGGTTCCCGTGTTTGCCAACAATGGTCTCAAGACATCGTTGGAGTCTATAAGTGATCACTCCTTTCAGACCCTACTGTCCTCTAACTACACACTCTGTTGTTCAGAGTATTTTGCATTAAAACTCTATTATGACGTCGGATACTATGGTATCGATCACCTTGGTAATATTAAATTGGACGGTAAAGATACAAGGAATCAAAGCATCTGTTTAATGTGATTTAAATTACATTTTATTTTTGATATATTATTAATTATTTATCAATTGCTATATAAACAACAATTAAGAAATCTACATAAAATTTTTAGTAATACCATATAATACATTATTTGTCAAGTATATATTTTAGTGCAATAATTATATTAAATATATTAAATTATTTTGCATTTTTATAATATATAATACAATTACTGTAAAACAATTATTATTATTAAATTAATTCAAATTAATTAAAATACTGCTAATGCTTACTAATTTAAAATACTTAAAAGTAATTGAAATTGATTATTTTGCATTTTTATAATATATAATACAATTACTGTAAAACAATTATTATTATTAAATTAATTCAAATTAATTAAAATACTGCTAATGCTTACTAATTTAAAATACTTAAAAGTAATTGAAATTGAGATTATATTTGCAATGTACTATTTACTTATAATAAAGCTAAGTAACCTAGTATTTATTAGGATTTCTATTATAATGATCATTATTACTAAACATCCACTTATAAAATAAATATAAAACAATCCCAACAAATGTCTCAATGATATGGATTCATATTTAACATGATTTGAATCAATGTTGGGATCAAATAGTTGAATGTCCCCGATATGTTTATACACCTTTTCATACCAATGTCTGTATAGACCAGATTCACGTGTTTGTAATATGCTATGGAAAATAATTAAAATTATATGAAAATTATAACATAATTTTATTTACAATATTTTTAAAGCAATATATTTTGCATAAAATTACAAATAATTCTTACATTTTATTTAAACCACTCATTAATTGGTAACCAATTCTTGGATTTACTGCCAAAAAATGTGGTGAATATCCCAGGTATAGCACTATATATATCTATAAACATATATAGGACTATGTAAACGGATCATTTAGCTAATCGGTCCCACAAATTTTAGTGATTAGCACCACTCCGATGATGTATAATTTACCTAACATGAAACAGGATAAGCCAGACCGATTTATTATCATTGAATTCTTGATAATATAACTTAAATCTGGACCTAAAATTCATAGCCATGTCATTGGTTTCCAATTCTGTAAACGTGTGAATCATATCCATTTCGTTGGTTATTATTTTTAGGTGTGGCCACCGGTACAGGTCTTCCCACGAGTCTATATATGCGTGAGGTATGGGTGTAATCATGTAATCCAATAGGTATATACCAAATAGTATGGACAGGTATGTTACGAATAGTAACCAAAAACCAATTAATGCTTTTATACCATAATGTTTGTGAAAGTTAAGTGATCTTGGTAATGACTTCGAGCACAACAGCATAAATATATCCATAAAATATGTGACAAATCTTTGAATCTTTTTCTGTCTTAACGATACAATTAGCGATAAAATCAATGCTAAAAATAATACTAACGGGTGTTCAAAAAGGTACGCAAAAAGTTTTTACTTTATTATACAAAAACAATAAAAGATAATTTAATGGAATAAAAAGAATTTTGAAGATAAAAGTATTGGACTTAATGTAAAATTGTCTCAAAATGTTTGCCACCCATTAGGACCAGGCTTTCGAGCCGTATATTAAAGTTATCGACCGCACGGACAATCATATAGTCGGTCACACACTGGACTCGATTACATAGATATTGAGTAATCATTATGTAAACAAGGGGTTCAAATCAATTACGTAACAACTCATTTGCATATCAGATGAAAATTATTTTATTATTCAAAACATAATCCCATACTTTTATCTTTAATTTAAAATTCATTTGTTCCAGATATCTTTTGTAGTTTTTTAATAATAAATTAAAAACATTTTGCGTACCTTTTTTTACACCCGTTATAAATACAACACTCGTATGAATGCATTGAAAATAAGTAAAAACCGACGGTTTTGCGGACATAACCCGGGATAGTATGACATCCGTGTCCTGTATATCTATGGCTATACTGTGTGTGAAGTTGAGGTCAAATACCGGTGCTATATCTTTGATAGATAAATAAAAATCGGTGTTTAGTTCACAGAGTATGACATCTATGGTGTGATTGACTACGGAATCCATGAATGTGTTTACGTCTCGCAAAGCTTTTAATGGCTGCAATCTAATGGTAAATGAGCAAGATAACATTAAATATATAATATACTAGTATTTATATAAACTATTGGAAAATGCTTAATTTTAGAAATTATTATAATTATAATTTTAATTATTGTAATTGTACAAATACAAATAATATTTATATAATACTAGGTAGCTATATAAATTAATTATTGTAAATAAATGATCTTGTTTATGAATTGATATAAACTATTCAATTTAAATACTACAGAATTCTACTTACAAAATATTATTCTGTATAGCCAGTTCCTTTAGTATTGATATAAGTGGTCCGCAAATGTATTGATTACCATAATGTTTAATAATATAATTTGGTATCGGGTCATAATATACAAAAGCCATAACCCTTTTGTGGTCACTATTTAATGTATAGTTTGACAATAAATAGCAATTTGTAACATCTGCCATTTTCATATGTAATAAAAATAAATTTTAACTTTAACATTTACAAACAAGTAACATGTCTTACAAATAAGTAACATATTTATTATTTTTTAGAAGTCATTTAAACAAATTATAATTTTTTAATAATATGTAAAATCAATTAACCTAATTGTTTTACAATATTATACTTGTTTACAACAAATGTTTTCATAAAAATAAAATATATCATTAATTTAGTATTAATAATATTAATATAATTAAATATGATATTTATTATTATATGATATCATTTTATTTATATTTATTTAAAATCAATTTACAGTTGAAATAACAAACTCAAAAATAATTATAATAATTGATATACTTATACATATGGCATAGATATAAAATAACCCCACCATATGTCTCAATGATATGGATTCATAAGTACCCGGATTTGAATCAATATTGGGATCAAATAGCTTAATGTCTCCCAAATGATTGAATGCCTTTTCAGACCAATGCCCGTATAGACCAGATTCACGCGTTTGTAATATACTATGAAAATACAAATTTATATAAAATAATTTATAATATTATAATATTTATAATAAATTTATAATAAATGAGGAGTTACATTTTATTTAAGCAGTCAAACAGATAACTAATACGTGTATTAACTGCTAAGAAATGTGGTAAATGTCCACCACCATAACGCGATATGTACATGGTGGACAATAATTGTGGGTTGTCGTTTAGAAAACTGGCTAACACTCTTAGTAAAACTGGTCTGGCTAAAACACCAACGTAATTCTTTGATAACAGAGAATTTTTAGCATAATTTATGGTCTCATTAACCGATTCTTGCATAAGTATATCAATTCTTGATCCAAAATTAATAGCCATTTCAGTTGTCTCTGTGTCAGCAAAATTATGAATCCGATTGTCGTAAGATGTGAGTATTTTAAGATGTGTCCACCGGTAGAGGTCGTCCCACGAGTCTATGTACGCGTGAGATATGGGTGTAATCATGTAGTCCAATAGATTCGATCCAAACAGTATGGACAGGTATGTCACGAATAATAGCCAGAAACCAATGAATGCTTTTGCGAGATAACTATTTTGTGGATTAAGTGAGGAATGTATGGATTTGGAGAACATCGATGTAAATATATGGAGAAAATCTGCGAAAATTTGGTCAAAACTTTGTTTTATTGTTGTTATAATTAATGACAGAATGAATGCAATGAATAACACCAATAATATAGCATTCAATTCAATGCATTGAAAGTATGTGAATAGGGTTTGCTTTGTGGACATAACCTGTGATAGTATGACATCCGAGTCGTATATATCAATGGCTATGGTTTTCGTTAAATTTATCTGTAGTTGCGATGAAAAAATATCTTTCCATCTGATAAAACCGTTAGCATCGAGGTCAAATAGAAACATGTCAATAATATCATTAACCAGGCACTCATAATTTTTATCAGAATTAATTATGGGTCGCAATGGGTTTAATCTAAATAGTTATATTGAGCAAATAAAATTAATAATTCAACTAGCATAAATGATTT
>CAJPVJ010002616.1:0-12653 GCA_905397405.1 Oppiella nova
AAATGACAGGTATAATATAATTTTATAAATTATTAATGCTAATATTATTTTGTTAATTTCACCAACTTATATTGACAATTTGTTATCCCTTGACATCGTGTTTCTTATACTATACTACTAATATCATGATATATATTATATATGAATTTATTTTAGCTGAATATGTATGATATTAATATTACAAACACGTGTTTTTAAATAATTTAATTTTAATTTATTAACTTTTAATTTTAACTTGTTTTAACTTGTGTTTAGTGTAGACTGAAAATATCAAAATTTATATATAATTTTGCAAATACTGTGCAGCAGTTTAAGCGTTTATCCCTGATATGCCCTGGGATTTAAAGCCTGGGATTTATATTTAACTGCGATTTAAAGCAATAGATTATCAAATCATATGTTTCGCATGTTTTCACACAAAAACATTTACCAAATTTTGTATCCCTGGTTTTAAGATTATACAAATATGTATGTTAAAATCAATTTCAGTTGAATTATTTCAAAGATTAAAAATAATTATTTCAAAATTAACATAAATTTGAAACATTAAGTGATTGTGACAAACATGTGGTCTACATTTTAAAATTAGTATAGCAACTTTAATTATTAAACCAATTATTTTGAATATATAAAATAAATAAATTTATATGTAATGCACAAAAAATATTTATTTCAAATTAATTATAAAACTAAATATATTGGTCCATGGTAAACGTGTTTACTGTATCATTTTTCACTTGCAGCCACATAACCACCATCACCAACACCGCACATAGTTTTACCCCTTACTATACGTATATAGCCATTATCACCCCACTGAGTGCCCCAACTGACCATGATCATAAAAATAATTCAAATCAATAAATTAACTAGCTTAGCAAAATGCATACCTATTCCTAGCGATCCAATATTGGGTACCATTTTCCACGCCATACCCCACAAACAGTAGCGAGTGATCCATAGGACAGGATCATTTTAAAAATAATATTAGCATTAATAATTTATAAAATTATATTATACCTGTCATTTATGGGAAACTCTTTCTAGTTCAATAAATTTTAAAAACATCATCGATAATATCGTTAGTATCTAGACCAATTCCATAATAAACAGCATTGTATTTAATGTATTATAAGAATTATTCATACTTGCTAAATATTAGGTCATACCTCAGCGCACCGTTTATAATCCACTATAAACAACTTCCAACACCAAATGCCCACCCTCATTTTAGCCGTACGTTCAATGAATATAATTAACTAAAATTATAATAAATAATTTGTTTTCCCAACTTATAACATAACAAATATATTTGACTTACCTTATAACCGATGGCATAATTATTAACCTGTGTTTTAAGATTACATAATATTTTATACGATTTGTTTGCCTCATAATTGATTGATGATGCGATCCATATGTTTACTAAAAACAATATAATTATGAGAAGCGATGGGAAGCCTATGAATACACGGCTGAACACATCCATCGGATATAATAACATACAAAATAAAGCCGTTAATGAAGTTAGGCTTAACACTGACCACACAATTAGCATATATTTTGACAAATATGTGACGTTATAGTCATTAATCTCGGCGTATATTGCGTTTAACGCGCGCATAGTTTGCATCAAATATACGACACTTAGCCTATGCTTATGTTTCTTAATTTTAATTAAATCGGTATTAATCGCACGTATTTTGTATATAAGATAAATAGATATTAAATAAAAGTTTATTAATAACCAACTACTCATACCTAACCCACAATAGGCAGTCAGCCCAGTAATTATACTATGGGGTATGCCATATACAAAGATCTCCCATAGGGTACAGCCGAGTACATAGGGTACAAAAGTTGCAAAAAATACCAAAGGTAAACCACGTTTTACTAAAATGTTACCCAATGTAAATATTTTGCGACATTTGTGTGCTAACTTGTAAATGTACAGTTTGTTGTATAAGCCAATTGATCTAGGTGTTATGTCTCCTGCCATCATTTGAAGCGGTGCTAAAAATGTGGGTTTAATATCATGAATATAGTTGTAGTGAAATATGAGCATGATAAATATGTGGTACATTCCATAACCGTGTTTTTATAAATAAAGTTTAATTAGTATATTGTTTTATATAACCAGGTACCATTTGTACAAATAATAAAGAGCGAATGTCGGTGTATTGGTGGTAGTGGTTGTGGCGTGTATCAAAATGGGGAATCTATACGTATATAGCCATTCTCACCCCACTGAGTGCCCCAACTGACCATGAGCATAAAAATAATTAGACTCAAAAAATTAATTAGCTTAGCAAAATGCATACCTATTCCTAGCGATCCAATATTGGGTACCATTTTTACGCCATACCCCACAAACAGTAGCGAGTGATCCATAGGACAGAATCATTTAAAAAATAATATTAGTAATAAAACATTTATAAAATTATATTATACCTGTCACTTATACTCTCTCTAATTCAATAAATTTTAAAAACATCATCGATAATATCGATAGTATCTAGATCAATTCCATAATAAACAGCATTGTATTTAATTAATTATAAGAATTATTCATACTTGCTAAATATTAGGTCATACCTCAACGCACCGTTTATAATCCACTATAAACAACTTCCAACACCAAATGCCCACCCTCATTTTAGCCGTACGTTCAATGAATACAATTAACTAAAATTATAATTAATAATTTATTTTAACAAATCATAGCATAGCAAATTTATTTGACTTACCTTATAACATATCGCATAATTATTAACCTGGGTTTTAAGACTACATAATATTTTATAAGATTTGTTTGCCTCATAATTAATTGTTGATGCGATCCATATGTTTACTAAAAACAATATAACTATGAGAAGGGATGGAAAGCCTATAAAAACACGGCTGAACACACCCATAGGATATAATAGCAAACTAAATAAAGCCGTTAATGAAGTTAGGCTTAACACTGACCACACAATTAGCATATATTTTGACAAATATGTGACGTTATAGTCGTTAATCTCGGCGTATATTGCGTTAAACGCGCGCATAGTTTGCATCAAATATACGACACTTAGCCTACGCTTACGTTTCATAATATTAATCAAATCGGTATTAATCGCACGTATTTTGTATATAAGATAAATGGATATTAAATATAAGTGTATTAATAGCCAAATGCTGATACCGTACCCACAATAAGCTGTTAGTCCAGTGACTAGGCTATGGGGTATGCCATATACTAGGACTTCCCATAAATTACAGGCGATAACATAGGGTACGAATGTTGCCAAAAATACCAAAGGTAAACCATATTTCACTAAACTGTTACCCAGGCTAAACGTTTTTTGACATTTTCGAGCTAGCTTGTGAATGTACTGCGCGTTGTATAAGCCAATTGATCCAGGTGTTATATTACCTGCCATCATTATAAACAGCGCTAAAAATGTGGGTTTAATATCAAAAATGTAGTTGTAGTGAAATATGAGCATGATAAATATGTGGTACAATTCCCATGTCATTTGGGTTAGGTTGAAGTGATAACTAAGCCCTAACAGGTAGCCAAAGTCACCATAGTATACGTGTAGATCCCGGTGCTCTCTGGGTATAAGTAAGACTAGAATAGATCGCCACATAAACGCGTTGATAATTAAATGACATACAAATGGTGTGCAGAATCTGTTTCGCTTGATATCCATGTAATTAGTTTTGTCTAATTTTAAGCCAATTTTATGCAATTGTTGATCGCATTCAGGTATCACTAACTCATCAGGAATACTAGAATTGATATCTATTTCATCCATTATTTAATAGATATTTTAAATTTGAAGTGAAACTAATTATTAAATATTATATTAGGTTGTTGTATACTTTATTGTATTTAAAGTAGGATTATAGTAACTATATTTTTATTAATGTAATTCTGTTTTTATTTTGTAATGTGTAAATTCTGTGTAAATACAATACATTAGATAATTAATTTATTTTATGATCCATTAGTTAATGGCATTACAATTAATTTGTTTTCTATGAGTAAATACCAATTAATTGATACCAATATAATGATATTTTAGTACATGTTAGAAAATACAAATTATATAGTAAATAATAAAATACTAATTATGGTTTATTATATAAATAATTGAGAATAGTTTGGAATATAATAATGACAACTAATTTATAAATTTTTGAAACTAATATAACAAACTTTTTGATCTGAAATGTTGTAATAAAATATTGTATAAAAACATAATTAACTTAAAATATGTATGTAATAATGTAATTACAAAAACGTTTTCTTATAATTTATTTATTTAAATATTAAATTAACAAAAATATTTCAGAGTTTAATAGTGATCATTATAATATAAAAATGTCTACTATTTTGAAATATTATAAATTATAGCCTTAAAAACAATATCTAATAAATTAATAATAATAATAGATGATCAACATTTCTAAAATAGTAGAGTAAATTTAATTATTACACCAATTATTCTGAATATATAAAATAAATAAATTTACATGTAACGCACAAAAAATATTTATTTCAAATTAATTATAAAACAAAATATATTGGTCCATGGTAAACGTGTTTACTGTCTCAGTTTTCACTTACAGCCACATAACCACCATCACCAACACCGCACATACTTTTACCCCTTACTATACGTATATAACCATTTTCACCCCATTCAGCGCCCCAACTGACCATGAGCATAAAATTATTACAAACAATAAAATAACCAACCTAACAAAATACATACCTATTCCTAGCGATCCAATATTGGGTACCATTTTCCACGCCATACCCCACAAACAGTAGCGAGTGATCCACAGGACCTCCGCAGTCGTTCGCATCGAGTATACCCCCGGAGTATGTCTGAAACGACTGGGAACTGGACCTCACGTACACCACCACCGGGGAGTAGTCGTGCAGCAGCATCTCATAGACGTCTTCATCGTGGTATTCTCGACTTGAATAGGCATAGGTTTTAAAGTGGTAACCACGTTGCATGATGATTACCGGACAATGTTCAGCCGAGTGCACACATTGGCCCGTATAAGGGTGGTCACTTTCGGTCTCAATATACCCGAGCTGGTTGACCCAGATTGATTTAATAATTTCGGTGGTATTTGGCTTAGTTTGGCATATACACCAATCAGGGTCTGTTTGATTTGTGTTTAGATATTTAATATATTAATTTATTTATGGTAACAATAAATAAAATTTTTGTATTCTATTAATTTAATCTAGAAACTTTTTATTTTATTAAAATCTGAACTATATAATTATCAAATTATGTAAAGTATGCAAAGTATGTAAATTTTGTTACTGTTAAAATTAATAGTGTGTTTTTGAATTATGAATATGATGTAGGCGATTGATTAAGTAAAAGTATGTTAATAAATAAAGGGGTATAATCATAAACTAAATGACCATGTTAACTCTAAATACTCACTGCAATCAAACACCTCCTGTGCGCTCATTTTGGTCACATTTTGTGCCCGAATAGCACTAATCATATCCAATGCGTTCACTGTATCCGCGTTGAGGCAATCACTCTGTAATATAATGTTTATAGTATTTATAGTTTTAAAAATACAGTATTATATATTCTTTACTACCTTTTCGGGCACCGGTAGTATAGTACCATTTTTACGCCAATCCAGTTCTGGTTCGCATACTAGCCCAGATATGAGGGCAGTTAGTATAATGGTAAGTGTTTGAATTAACATGGTTATATTTGCAACTGAATACTTGTTACGTATTGTTTTTTATGTATTTTAAAATTAAGCTTTGCTTATATTTATACTCATCAGCATTAACTATATTAACTCAATTTTATGCTGCATTTTGTAATTTAAATTGCACCTTTCATTGAAATTAAGTCCTCGATCAATTATTAGATTATAAGTAATCTTTGAGATAGTTTGTGGTTTGGCAAAATATATTTATCACAATTACCACATGCACAATTATGACCCAATTTGCTTGCAATACAACATTTATTTGATAAAAATTTCAAAATGTTTTTAATAAATTATTTATTTATGCTTTTTAAATAATTATAAGTTGGTTTAACAAAAAACTAAATTACCATGTGAATTCTTATGCAAACTATGTATTATGAACTAGATACTTTTAAATTTTAAACATAATTTATTATTAGGAAATAATATACTTGATTATTTGGCGCATGTTAATTCTTATAAATCTTATCAAATTATTATTGTTAAGAAATTGTGGCACAAAATATGATAAAATAATATATTCAAGTACAATTAATCAATGTGTGATACACAATGTACTCGACTATTTCATTAACACGGTAACTATTTTTGAAATACATATTTACGTCATAAAAATTATACATGTACAAATAATTATAAAACATTATTACGCACTAAGACATAGGTTTTGAAAATTATAATTTTTGATTAAAAATAGTTGTTTGGACAATTTAGCATGTAGCATTCTGAGCAAAATTGGTGATAAATTATTTTTCATAACACGGCCAATAATGTCACTTGATTAATTTTTGATAAAGATTATTTAGTTTAGTTTATATAATTCATATGTTAGGCACTGACTTTAAAACTACTGTATTTTATATAGCCCCCTGGCTCTCCAGAAAGTGTGAGACCTAGGTATATATAGTATATTAAATTATTAATTAGTGTTAGATTTTTATTTGTTTTTTAAAAACACGTTTTGAAATGCTAGATTTAAAGTAATTAATAATTAAATAATTAAGTCTTTTAGAAAAGGGTATTTATATGAGATTTAAATTGTAAGTAGTAAAATATTAAAGTATTAAAAATGTCATTTGTCATTAAATGACCAACATAACTCTTTAAATCAAATTGAAGTGAATTATTTACTTTAACTATAACATTTTAAAACTTGTTTTTAAAACATAAATAAAAATTTAACATTTAATAATTATTTTATATATAACCAAGTCTCTAAACCAGGTCATTTGATCTTAAAGTCAGTGAGATATACTGTATTGCATTGTCTTAACGTAAGCTATAATTTCTTTATAAATATAAGTTTTATATTTTTAATAATGTTTATCATATAAATAATTATATTCTGTAATGAATTAATTGATAAATTATATAAGATTAATGAGGATAAATTATCTTGTTATCTCATACAACTACAATCTAATTTTAGTAAAACATTTGCTGAGCATTTTAGTAATTAATTGGGTACACATGCACAGAAATTTTACAAATGTATTATTTATTGTAAGCAAATGATTTTTAATGTGTAAGCAAGGTTATATAAAACAATTAAGATAAGATTACATAACGAACTATATTACTCATGTTATTCATTATGTTTAATCTAGATAAAATGTAATAATATATTTTAAACAATTAAGTTCAAATATATAGTCATAAAATTATACATTATAAAACTTTAATAAAGTATCATAATTTAAAATGAACAATTAGACATCCTGGATGTTTTTAAAAAATATTAATCAAGTTAATAAAAGCATCCAGCTGAAATGGGCTACTGTCCCTACAATTAATTATAATCAATCCGGGTTAATTAATAAATAAATATACGTACAGCATAATTTATTGAAATAATTTTAGTATATAAACCGCGGAATAAACACAAAATTATTTATCCAGTTCATTGGTGTTTAAATCTAATCACTAAACATTTATAAACTTTAAGTTTTTATATAACCTAGAATAATTACAATGAATATCCTTATCAATGCTATTGTGTTATCACTCGTTGTTTGTAAGTATAATTAAAATTAAAAACAATTATATTTTTTAAAAATCCTATGAAATATTAAAATAAATTTTAAATTACTTTTTAATTACAGGTTTCGTGTCGGCCCACGAAAAACGCTTTCTAAAGCCAATCATTGATGAACTACTTGGCCTAAATCACCCAGCGCCCATTGCCCCAGCTCAATTAAACGTGGACCTGGCTCAACTGATCAGGGGCGATTGCAAGCACCCAATTGCCGCAAATTATAGACAAACTATGAAGTCATTGAATGTCGATTTGAAAGAGTTTATGGTTTATGACCCACAGGTCGGAGGTCACCCGGAGGTTAAGCTTGGTGAATTAGATATAAAATTATGTTTTGAATATGATGTTAATAGTAATATAATTTTACCTAGCATATACGCCGTTTGTCACCACCAATGTAACCATTTATAAACACGCTGCATGTACTGGTGGAGTATCAGGGTTGTTTTTGAATGCCACATTCCCCATTGGCGTATCGTGTAATGGCTACCATTATATGCAAACCCCGTTCATGTACATTGCTGAAATTAATGGTCAACAGCAGCCAGTACCGTTGGCTAATATGAGCTTGATCATGTCTATGATTAATGGTACATAAAAATTATTATAATTATAATTGTATTTTCATATTAATATTATTCTATTTAATTATACCTAGGCAATATCATGGAGGTGACCATGGGCACAATTGTAGATGGTGTTTGCGCTGGTGATTTTATTTACACCGTTAACACGTATATCCCGACCGATGCAAACGCATGTTCATCAGGGGCACTCAAATCATTGAATGTGACCCAGATGCAAGTTACAATCACTGGTAATAAGTGCGCAACCAGCTGTAACATGGACAAACCTGGATCAATTTCACTTGGCACTCCCATAAATAACCATGGTTCTGCCTAATTTTAACTTGAATTAATTATGAATTTGATAGTTTTGTAAAGTTTTAACTTTTTAACTTTAATTAATAAAAATTATTGCATTTATTAACTGTGTTATTATTTGATGTAATATACCGGTATATAAGCTATTATAATCTTGATAATGCATAAACCCATTATTACAGATTTATTTTAAGATTATAGCTTGCTTGAGAAAATAATTAAACAAAATGTACAAACAGCAGACTGACCAACTGTACACTATTGGGATATACAGTACACTATTCAGGGTATCTGTACACTGTGTCCCAATGAACGTACACTATTTGTGAAAATATATAGAAATACATATCATTTGAGCAAACACATTTCGTTAGGAATTAAACCCATTTCGTTAGGTATTTGAGTTAGTGATTAGTTTATTGGTCAGTTAGGTTGGGATAAGCAAGGTTAAAGCATCAGACTATGATTCCCGATTATTTCCGATTACCAGAAATTGTATTACCTAGTTGACCTAGTTTATTTATATATTAGTAATAAAAGTAAACTGTTATTAAAAATTACACACTTGTAATAACCATGTTAATTAAATAAACAATTCGTTTTTATTTAAAATTTAAAAAAATATCAAATACTAATATGTAGTTCAGACTAATTTTATAAATTTAGATAATCAAAAATAATTATTTTTAAAACATAAACTTTGTATTTAGTAATATAGATATTTTTATTTATAGTAACATTTTAATCATCCGGTAATCATTCTAGCAATAGTTCTCATTAATTTAAACACCTTGCCCACTTTATTTACTAATTTATTTAAAGTTTCATGTAACTGGGAAAGACGATAGTTAAATTGAGCCTTTATTACCCGGATAATTTCCCTCTCAAAGTCATCATCCCATTGACTGCCGCATAATTGCATACCCTGCTGATTGGACTCATTAATATTCTAATTGATCGAACTCATCAGGGTCTCAAACGATTTAGGAAATTTGTTAAAATCATCAATGTGATGGCCTTGTTGAGCCCCAGGTACAGACTGAAATAATACACGTATGAACTTGGCCAAATTTTTATATAGTAGCCCTTTTTGCTCAAACCGGAAGTCATACGTGGTTTTAGCCGTTTGGTGTTTAGTCGAGTTGATGAGAGTGGTGCCGATGCCATCCAGTAGGTCAGCCAGATCAGTGCGTACAGCGAATGCAAAATTATCTGGCTTATTTGCAAGTCGTTCAAATCCATGTCGTAAGCTCTTTCCTAATTTTAGCCACTGGTGCCGATTCTTGTCCACAACAGAGGTTAGGTTATGTGAGTCCATACACTCTGCGAACTGAAATGGTTGATCCGGATCTTTATCAGCACCGGTATTAGCTATGAAAGTCACAAATATAGCTAATAACATTATTTGAGACAGCATATTTTAATATTACAATAGTTTTACAGTAAGTGTAATGATTATCTGTGCTGATTGTATCTATGTATTAAAATATGAATTTTGGTTTACGATATAAATACGTGTTTAGGTTTAAAAGTTAACGTGATTGTTTTATAAATATTACAGCTGTTGTGTTCTTGGAATAATACACTACTACAATTTTATAACAAAATTAACTTGAAACAAATAATTTAACGTAGTCGCATAACACTTGCTTTAGTAATTTATGAAATGTCAATTTTAGATTTTGTGACACCTTATCAGGAAACTCGGAATTAACAATAATTGTTATGAATTAGTAACAACTCATGTTAGATGAATTTATATAATTAATTCTAAAATTTAATTGTATTAATAAATGATTATTGAAAAATGTTTCAAGATTGAATTTAATGAAATTTATATTAATTTTTATAATAAAAATTATTAATTATGTAAAGTATATGTAAATTTAAATACAAACTATTTTCTAAGAATTTTATTTTAAACTTATTTTCAATAATTTTTATTATAAATGTGTTTCATTTGAAATATAAATTCAAACTTAAAATGCTTTTAGTTTATGACACTAATTCTCTGTATTTATAAATAAATGCCAAATGTATGTCCAGTAGAAGTGGACATCAGTGCAAACAAAGTGTATGGGAACTGGTGGTCAAATGTAAGGCCTGAATGGGGTCAACCACCAGAATAGCCAGCACTCGCACCCACACANCACTCGCACCCACACAAACACACCGACAATACAATAAAAATACCAAATATTTTGTATTTAAAGACAATACAAATGCACACAAAAGCATCACTTAATTTGTACATTAATTGAGTGCACTATTCGTGACACTGATTGTGAACTTATTTTTATTCAATTCATTTAATACTATTTGTATTTTTTAAATAAAAGTTAAATAAAACTTAATTTGTTTTATAAATCGATTCACGACTGCAAACAAAACTTGATTTCATTTGAACGCAAAAAAAGTGTTTCAAATAACTTTAAAAACTACTCATACTTTACAATTATTTTTCGGGTATTATTCTAAATTTAAAGTTATCGATTTCAGATTTAGTAAAATATTTAAATCATTAAAACTTTAATATTATATTTAAAATAAAATGAAACCTTTTGATCATTACAGTATTTAATTAACATTTTATTTTATGTATATGTTGTTATAATAAAAATTATAAACTATCAATTATTTAAACCCTTTTAACCACAAATAAATTTAAATACAATCTAAATATTTTCAATAGCCCAATACACAAAGTAAAACTACTCAGCGCACTCGTTATAATTACTAAACACAAAAATAATCAAGTTAAACTAAACGTTAAAAATTATATTCAAAATGTTAAGCTTTGAGCTGGAACCATTACGGTTGAAGCTGGTAATTGTCATACAAAGACAAATTGTTATACCGCGGTGTTATCGTCGACCAGTATAAATGCCCTTTTAGAAAACATATTATATCCGTGATATATTCATGCAGCAAGGGTATATTATGTAGTCTCAGCGAATCGCCATACTTAATGACCATGGTCCACGCCCCGGTAATCATGGTCACCAATTTATCAGCCGCTGTCTGGGCGTCGCATTTGTAATTGCACATGATGATGTAGATCAGGGTGTATTTGCCCTGGTGCAACAAGATCTCCTTTTTGCTCGAGTACAAATCATTCACGTAGTAAAAGTGTCGCGCCGCCCACGTGTTGAACATGGTCCACGCGTCATCAGTGACAATTTCGGGATATTCATCAGGGTCAAACTTGGCCGATCCGTATAGGAACACTTGCATGACGATATAGCCACAGTCGACGATCCTAATTGTTTTGTGTATTGAAATAGTCTTATTTAAATAGCTGATACACACATACACTATATTTAACTATTGCCTAACATTATGTCATACCTGAGTGCATCGTATTCATCCAATGTGTACATACGATCGCCAGTTTTAACCTTTTCAGTTTCAGCGTAGAAACTCAGATATTTCATGTACCATGATTTATGCATCGAAATCAATTTCTCCGATAGTACCTTGCTCATTCTGACGTGCAATTCGTTACAAAGTAGATCCAAAAAGTCTGTGCCAGACGAGTGGCCATCTGTTATGTTTTGTTCCCATTTTCTAGTTTTTATCATTTTGTTGTGTATAAAATAAATATAATTAATTTACTAGTACAGTGAAAACTGGTTAATTAATTTTTCTTATTATTATTATAAAAAATGATAATTTGTTATGAGTCATAACTTATTACTATATTACTTGAATGAAATAATCAAAATCCAGGATTAACCTATATTTTGTTTGATAACATTATAATTATACCATGCTAGTTAATAGGAATATACAGTACAGTATCACACACTCACCATAATATTAAAAGATTAGTGGCCAGACATATAATAAATGAAACACATATACCATACCTCACCCAATACTCCAGTTTAGTAGTTTGACTCTCGAGGAAATCATCCAGGAAAAATGTGAACACATTCCACACGTTGAGCGCCATGAAATCATCCTGGTGCTTCATATTA
>CAJPVJ010002617.1:0-12650 GCA_905397405.1 Oppiella nova
TTATTTTATTGGACAGCAATTCATGAAATACTTCCGGCGGTGGCCGAGAAGAACTCGTCGATGAAATACTTCAGTTTTGGCGCTCATGTGGTGCCCGAAGGACATGACATACCATCGCAACCATTGCATGAGCTGTTGGAGCAGTCGTCGAGCAAAGACCCGATCACTCTATCGAAGGGCAACTTCAGTGATAAACTGTATTACATATTCACGTCGGGAACCACTGGTCTGCCCAAAGCCGCGGTTATCCGCAACCATCGGTTCGTATGGATGGGAGTCATCATTAGGTCGTTGTTTAGCTTCGACCACAACGACAACCTCTACCTAACACTACCCCTGTATCACAACAACGCCGGTACTATGGGCTGCGCTCAGGCCGTCCTCTTCGGCATTACACTGACTTTGAGGGAGAAGTTCTCGGCCTCTAATTTCTGGGACGACTGTATTAGATATAAATGCACTGTAAGTACACTCACAATATATCAGATTGTTTTAACTGTTTTAAAGTATTGGGTATAAATTATAAAATTATTACACTTATTGTACTCAACTTATTTAGTACACGAGTACTTTTGAATTTATTAACGTGTAGTGAATTTTTTGAGATAAACCTTTGATTAGAAATTTTTAATTAATTTGAGGTTTATGTTGTTTTTCAATAATCCTTATACAGATTTATAGCATTCCTTAATCTTAAGGTTAGTCTAAGAATAGAAACTAATTTCTGGAAACGATTATTATATTTGAGAGTTAATAAACTGAAGGTTTTTATTTAATGAGAATCTTNTCAATAATCCTTATACAGATTTATAGCATTCCTTAATCTTAAGGTTAGTCTAAGAATAGAAACTAATTTCTGGAAACGATTATTATATTTGAGAGTTAATAAACTGAAGGTTTTTATTTAATGAGAATCTTAAATAAAACAATACTATTGTATAATGAGAGTACTTGTTTTATTGCATTAGCATGAATTGAATGTCTGATTAGTTTCTTAATCTGTAAAATTTCATTTTTGTTAATACAAAACTAAAAACAAATTTAAAATTAAATTAACCTTAAAAATGACAAAAATATTTACTAGAAATGAAAACTTTTCACAGGATTGTGAATACAATCTGATCTGACAGCTGATTATAATGATTACAAAACACTGTTTACATTCAAATATAATATCCATAAAAATGATTAAATCAATGGATTTTAAAATATTTTATTAAATTATTTTTTAAAATGTTAAACATTTTTGTGAATAAAACATAAACAGTAAAAATTCTAATCATTTATAATATGATTTTATTTATTTTGACATTTTCTTAATTATCAACGTTTCAATAAATATTAAATTTTTATTATAAATTCATTTATAATATTCACGAATATTTTCATTTAATCATTATTTTTATTTTATATTTGCTTAAATTAATGAAAAACGTGCGAAAATCATAGTCAATTTAATTAATAGAAAATTTATTTTATATAAAAATAAAACTTAACTCTTGAATTGTCTATAAAGTTATAAACAAATTTAATTAATGATTTATATTATATATAAAATCAAAAATAGGGTGCGATGTATATCGGAGAGATATGCCGGTATCTATTGGCACAGCCGGAGAAACCGGTGGACAGGCAGCACAACCTGAGGATTATGTTTGGGAATGGATTACGAAAGAAGATTTGGACGGACTTTAAGACCCGATTTAATTTGAGACAAATCGGAGAGTTTTACGGCTCTACTGAAGGCAATGCAAATGTTGGTCAGTATTTGTGTCAAAACAACACCGAAAAACATTTTACAAACTTTTTTTAATTAAACTTTTTTGTGTAAACTTGTTTCGTAAGCCAATATATCGAACCGGGAGGGCGCCTGTGGTTTCGTTCCCTGTTGTATCCCATGGTTGTGTCGACTCGTATACCCAGTGGTAGTCATGAAAGTGGATGAGAAGACTGGGGAACCCATACGCGATGAGAAGGGCCTCTGTATTCCCGTAAAGCCGGGAGAAATTGGCGAAATAGTGGGCAAAATTAATGAGTCCGATCCGGCCCGGGCTTATCCCGGATATCATAACGTCGAGGCCACTAAGAAAAAGGTGGTCTGCGATGTGCTCACCACCGGAGATAAGGCTTTCCTCTCAGGAGATCTCATGGAAATGGATGAGTTAGGCTTCTTGTACTTCAGAGATAGAACCGGAGATACCTTCAGATGGAAAGGTATTATTAGTAATTATATTCATTATTAATATTTGTCATAAATGTTAGAAAGGTTCAGAGAAATGATCACTTTTATTCGTAACCTAGAAATAAAAATCTTTGGTATATTTAACCACTATTATACAGAATTCTGTATAACATAATAGTCAATTTATAAATTGGGTATCTTAATTAATAAATTAAAATTTAAAGTTACCAGTATACTAATGCTAAGTGTTCATAATACAGTATTGCTTAGAATTAGGTGGAGTAACCCATTAATATTGCAATAGTTAATTAAACTTAAATTGAATTAGCGTTTCTGATTAATTTAGAATTTTATTTAAATAACATTAATAATATTTGAGATGTTTTTTCAATAATTTATTATTATATCAGATAAATGAGTGAAAGTATTAGAAATCATTGAAAAGACAAATTGCATTAATAATAATTTAATAATAAATAATAAATGATTTAATGTTATTAATAATATTTTATTTCATATTCAAAATGCTATGTTAGGCGAGAATGTGTCGACCACTGAAATCGAGGCCATAATTCAGAAAGTGATTCGTCTGAACGATTGCGTGATCTTCGGCGTCAGTGTTGAACAGTGCGAGGGAAAGGCCGGTATGGCTGTCCTCAGTCGACCACCCAATGGCACAATCGATATGAAAAATTTGTACTCAAGACTAAAGGATGATTTGCCCTCATATGCAGTCCCACTATTCGTACGACTGGTCGACAAGATAGAGCTGACCGGAAGCTATAAACTCCAGAAACATAGCTTAGAAAAGGAAGGCTTTAATCCAAATGTAGTGAAAGACGAGTTGTTTTTCTTGGATAAAAAGTCCAATAGTTATGTCACATTAACGCCACAACTCTACACAGAAATACAAAGTGGAAATATTTTACTATAAATAAGTTATAAAGCATTTACAGTGCATCGAAGTAATTGACATTAAATTTAGATATCAAAGTACCAAATCCTATTCAACAATTGACTGCTCATTACACCAGTTATTTATAAATCAAATTTTAACATAAAATGTTCTCGTCTTAAATTAGGATTAATTTTTTAAATATTTTATTATTGCATTGAATTTTAAATGTTTGTGTTTTAGAGAAATCGTTTTAATTGTAAACTCTTTTCACTTCTTAAGAAAGAAAGAGAGAATAAATTCTTATTATTCTGTGTTTTCTCATGAAATAGTGTTTTATATTATTTATAGTGACATTAGAGGTGCCATTCCTACCATTCCTATGGAGTGCATCTGTTCCTTATTGTCCATCGCATACAGGTATAGGTGGTTCCGCACAAGAAATAAAAGTGACTTTTACTTAACAAAATGCTTTAAAACATTGTCTGAGAAATAGGGTCACGGAATGATCATAAAAATTTTCGGTTACAATAAAAACCTTTTTCCACTTATTTGTTATATATTTAGCAGAATGTGTTGTCCCTGTAATTCAGGTGTTGGACACAAACCTTGACAATCGTGAGACAGTGTGTGTGTATGTGTGTGTCGTGAACTACTCTACTCTACCGGTGTTGCCATTCGGTCACTAGTTTTTATAGCAATCATAAACTTTTTTGCTTCCTTTTAAAGATAATAATCACATTTACCTTTTGCTCTCTGAAGTGGCCATCGATGGCCTCAACGACATTAAACATCAACATTGAAGGGCTCCGACTGTTTTATTATTAAACACTCACACAGTAAATGGGCTTTCGGTCACCAAAAAATGCCAAAATTTTATAAATAATTTCATGACAGAATTTTTTTTATAAATCTAAAGAATATTTATTTTAAACAAATAATTATAACTATTATGAAGATTAATTTTAAAAATATATTTGAGAGACAAATATAATATCTATGCGTTTAATAAGTTAATTTCGGTTTTATAAAAGTGGCCGAAAAATGAATGAATAATTTGTGCCTTTTTTGACGCTTCTGTGAAATAGACTATAAAAATGCTTTTGACTGATATTTTTGAATGAAGAGCAAAAACCCCTTTACTCAATAAAAGTGTGGAAAAAAGTGAACTCAAGTCTATGGGGCAGGTGCTGGACAGTGAGTTAGTGTTGGGCTGACTGGGAGAGAGAGAGAGAGAGAGAGAGAGAGAGAGAGAACTTTTTTGCTTCCTTTTAAAGATAATAATCACATTTACCTTTTGCTCTCTGAAGTGGCCATCGATGGCCTCAACGACATTAAACATCAACATTGAAGGGCTCCGACTGTTTTATTATTAAACACTCTCACAGTAAATAGGCTTTCGGTCACCAAAAAATGCCAAAATTCTACAAATAATTTCATAACAGAATTTTGTATAAATCTAAAAAATATTTATTTTAAACAAATAATTATAACTATCATGAAGATTAATTTTAAAAATATATTTGAGAGACAACTATAATATCTATGCGTTTAATAAGTTAATTTCGGTTTTATAAAAGTGGCCGAAAAATGAATGAACAATTTGTGCCTTTTTTGACGCTTCTGTGAAATAGACTATAAAAATGCTTTTGACTGATATTTTTGAATGAAGAGCAAAAACCCCTTTACTCAATAAAAGTGTGGAAAAAGTGAACTCAAGTCTATGGGGCAGGTGCTGGACAGTGAGTTAGTGTTGGGCTGACTGGGAGAGAGAGAGAGAGAGAGAGAGAGAGAGAGAGAGGGTGTAGTGAAGGGTAGTGTATATCTGTGTGTGAGAGCACCGCCACCACCGATATACTGAACTACTGGTATACTGTCCACTATTGTCCGGTACAAAGTTTTCCAACTCTACGCTCCATTGATTCGGCAGTTTTTGTGTCACTTTTTGTGGACTTTCTTTGATGTGAAAAACTAAACGAAACGAATAGACGAATAGATTGAATGATATGAGAGAGTGAGAGAGAAAAGAGTGAAAACGGCTTTTCTATGGCAGAGGAGGACCGGGAGGAAAGTGAGAGAGAATTTGGCGCAACTTTTATGAGTTTAGCGTTAATGAGGTAAAAACGATACGCAAAGTGTTTAACTAAAGCTAACCATAAAATTCACATTAAATCCACTAAAAGCTATACTCCATTCACTGGCATTGTGTTGCCATTTAGGCATTTGATGTGATTTAAAGTCCTACCTGTGCTCTCGGTTCACGTGTTTTTCTATGCATACGATTCTCTAGAATAGTATACCTGTGCTCTCACTTCGCTTCACATTTTTAATGCGAAAAGTATTTAAGTGTTTGATATATAGATTATTTGGTTTTAGTTATTTCTAGCATTTAATCAATTATTATCAATCACATTTTTATGTGCTTTCATAAAAGATACGCAAAGTGTTTAACTAAAGCTAACCATAAAATTCACATTAAATCCACTAAAAGCTATACTCCATTCACTGGCATTGTGTTGCCATTTAGGCATTTGATGTGATTTAAAGTCCTACCTGTGCTGGAGGTTCACGTGTTTTTCTATGCATACGATTCTCTCACTTCGCTTCACATTTTTAATGCGAAAAGTATTTAAGTGTTTGATATATAGATTATTTGGTTTTAGTTATTTCTAGCATTTAATCAATTATTATCAATCACATTTTTATGTGCTTTCATAAACCATATTAAAATAAATATAAATATTGATGGGATCAATGAAAATGTTTAAAATTTCATACAAACACTGGATACTGAACGTGGAGTACATGATTGACATACAAAACCGATTCTCAAATAACAAACAAATTAAACCGAAATGTTAAAGGGTTTCAATGGAAAAATAAATAGAAAAATAAAAGTGTAAATAATATAACAAATAAACTATAATTTAATGATTATATTGCCATTGATTGGGGAGAAGAGAAAAATAAATATTGTTTTTATGTATGATTTGAAGAGAAAAAACACATTTGAAAAAGTGAATACTTTAATACTATGTTAGAAATGAGTGTTTTAGCAAATAATTGCGTTGAACCGAAAGGGAAAGGGTTAGTATGCTGCAAAGGGACGGTAGTAATTCAATCGCCACACACTTGCAAACCACTACTCCTATACATTTGGCAGATCTGTTATTATTGTTAACTCGAGTATTAGTTATATTTGAATGGCATCACTAATCACTCCTTTTAGGCCCAAATAAATAGTTTCTCTAACTTTCCATTACTATTACTCTTACTTTTGCTTCACTTTACTCTGTATTTAAAGAAAGATTTCTATTTAAAAGAGTTTTCCCTTAAAAATTCACTTTTTTCTCTCCATTTCTTGTGCTAAACTTTGTATACTATTTGAATACAAATACTATTATAGTATTCTGTATATGAGCTCAAAAGTATTGGCAATCTGCAGATGTCTTAAAGATATGCAAATATACTAAACGTGTATTAAATGTAGTTTTAGTGTAGAGTTGGACATGAATTGAGAAGTTTTTGTCATGAAATAAGTTAAGCCTTTGAGTCTTCGTCTTCAGATTCTTCACGCTTTTGCTGACCACTGGTCTCCAGTTTATTGTGTTGTCAATGCGTATAGATTTGAATGAATAGACAGCGAGAGAGAGAGAGAGAGAGAGAGAGGGAGAGAGAGACGAACCCAAACCTTGTAATATAATAGACAAATATAGTATTTATAGTATTTTTCTTATTTTAGTATTCACTTTGAAATACGCTTTTAAGTGATTGTCATTTGAATACAGTTTCGCTTTCATTCGTGAACTACTGCTATAGTATTACAACTCTTTTGCCATACTTTCACTGCTGAGGAAATCCTTTCATAAGGAATAATGCCATAGATTTTCATTCATACAAATTTTAGACATGACTTCATTTAATTGGTTTACTGTTGAGACCTAATAAGACCCTATCATCTAAGTAACAATTTTCTCCTAATTTGTCAATCATTTTAAACAAATTAAACTAATTTCAAAATTACTGAAGTTTTTTCACTGAGATTTAAATTTTCAATATACCCAATTTAAATTGTAGTTTCAAGATAAGTTAGTTAAATTGTTGCCTGTGGTAAAAGTATAAAAACATGATACACCGATAGCTATACAAACCCAAAGAGTTAGTTTCTAATCTATCATATCAAAATTATATCTTTCCATTTACTGACAAAATATGATTAGAAAGTAATACAGTATTAGAAATATTATTTGTTCATCTGATTAGATGTTGGGATAAAACAAAAAATAACCTTAAATTATAGCTACGAATAGAAAACTCCAAAAATTTTATACTTTAGTTCAGTAGCGATGAGATATCATCTGATATGCAATCGGTTAAACAAATCCGGGTTTAGACATAAGTGGATCTAAAGGGAAAGTTATAATTTATAGATTTTTTAAATAACATGAAAAAATAACTACAAAAATGTGGACATTTGATCAATGCTTTAGTTTGGTTTGAGAAAACAATGAGTTTATTATGTATTGTTTATCAGGAAATGAGAGGTCATTCTCTCGACACCTGAAATCTTGACATTAATTCTCAAACGAATGAATAAATTTTTTATATAAAATTAATAACTCGGGCCTCAAATCAAATTAAAAAACATAACCCGAGTCTAAAAATTAATTTTGGGCCTCAAATCGATTAATAGAGAAGTTAAAAGTCGAATAATAATATTAATTATTATCACAAATAAATATATTATCTATTAAATTGAAAAATAAATTCCATTTAAATTATTTAAGCTATTTTTGTGGCTAAAAATAAATTATTTAAAATACAAAATTTAATTCTAATTATATTTTAAAAATTGTTTTCCCACATGTCAAATGATTTTAATATAACTAAACAAATGAATATAACTGTTGTATGGAATTCACATACAGTTTATGTTTAGATGTATTTTAAAGAAATCTTATATTTTTGTAGCTTAAAGAGTAACACCGAATACATGTTGTGTTTGGGATACCTGTGCTCTGAAACGTTAACTATAAGAGTGTAACATAGGAATCGTGTTAATCCACACCTCAATAATTAGATACCGATCTGCAGGTGTTTTCCCGATCCGAAAGCAAGTAGTTATGGATTTCACCAAAACTAATGCAATCGCGAAATGTAAAATACAATCTAATAGTACTGTGTATTATAAACCAATTCTTTGTGTATCACATTTTGCTTATATCCCTCTGTTTTTCAGGTGTGTTTGTGTGAGAGCACCGGGTAATCATCTGGTCGTGACTTCTAATATTGACATTGAATTAATAATTCATATCATTTTCATATATAGAAAAAAGATATAGTTTGCTCACTTGTGTGCCAATAAAATCCTATTCAAACCGTAGCTCTATATAAACAACTCATTAAAGATTATAAAAAAGTTTTTAATGCATATTAATGTTGAGATCGGTTTTGTTCACTGTTTTAACAGTACTTGAGAGGAGACCACCAAAATTGTTGCCCATAAATGTTGGTTTACATAATGAATATCTGCTTAAAAGGTGTACTTAATTTATATTGTGTTTACATGTAATATAAATACTGTATAAATCATAAATTATATATCGCTTATCATCTGTAATTTAATGTTTAAATATATTTTTGATGAAATGTTTCATACAGATTTGCTTTTAATAAAATATTTACAAGATTAATTATTAGATATTTAATTTAGTCTTAATTATTAAATAAAATATAATTTATTAGCTTGTTTTAAAACGGATTTCATATAAAATCCAATGTGTCTAAAAAATTATTATGCAATATATTATTGTATTGTTAGAAAAACCTATTATCTATTTTGAAATCCATAAATCCTAACAGTTATTCAACACGTGTTGAATAACTGCAAATTGTGAGCAAAATAGTGTTTACAATTGTTTCTACAATTATATTCACATATATCTCACGATAAATGCCAAGATCTGTATCATTGAGGCGATCAATAATAATTATGTGATTTAAAACCCAAACTTATCGATAGAAAACATTCGCAATAATTCCGGTTATTTGAAGCCCAAAACCATCCAATTTCGGTACATAACTATAGTCTAACTCATTATTTCTCATAATGTATTGGAAACTAATTTTAAGCTAATTATTGGAGGAATTTCGAGGGAATTCATACCGAACTTAATGTGTGGTTTTGACACATGTTTCAGTCGACAGAATGAATGAAAACTTTGTTTGCATTTTTGAAAAAACAAATTCTCTGCTCTCTGTCTCTTCACTCATATCTTTGGCCACACTTTCAGAAATATATGAAAGAAATATGTTTTTCGCTGTTTATAAATATTTATATTCTCTTACATATTGTGTGGGCAAAAAACACCCCCAAAATAGCTGGTGTTTAGGTGCACACAACACATACACGGACAAGAAATTCTATGCATTTTTCGTGTGAGAGACCAGAAATTTCTCTCCCATTCCTCAATACAAATGCCTTTTTCTCACAGAATTTCGTACAGAGAATAAGAAACCCAAGAAAAGAGAGATGAAAATCCTTTCAAACCCCCGCTATATTACGCGTGAGTGAACTCACACTGAGAAACACCACCACTACAGCAGCTCCGGGATGAGGAAAATTGAGCGAAAATATATTCATATAATACCAGAGCTCTGTGAGTAAAAAAGAAAGTAAAAGAGTAATAGAAATCATATTGAAGTCCAGACTCTATGCCCAGTGTTGGTGTGGGTCCGCAGAAATTGGATCCTTTGGTCTGGCGGTCAGTCAGTCTGAGCCCATACACACTGGAGAGTACACTAACTGTCGGACCGTAACTAAAGTAGGAAAACCACACTCACTGGTAGTGCGCATAAGTTTTAGTCACTGATCGGTTATCGGTGCTATTCATCAATTTATTTATGCCTCAATAAATTTGCTTTATTTCCCCGACTCTTTTCACTCATTTAAAAAACTGGGAGTTTTTCGAGAGTTAACTCTTTAGACAGAAGTAGAGAGAGAGAGAGAGAGAGAGAGAGAGAGAGAGAGAGAGAGAGAGAGAGAGAGAAGTGAGAAATGAAGACTATTTTTCACTTCACATACATTGCAATTACAATATGTCTTAAGAAGTATAATGTGAACCAATGGTTCAGTAAAACACTGTAAACATAGCATACGATACGAGACTTTTCCACTGCTTTTGAGTTGTGACTCAAAAGAAATTGTTGATTGAGTTCAAGCATTCATTGCCGTAAATGTTAATCCGTTTTATAATAAATTGGATGAATTGCATGATTGCAGTACTACTATACCATACATTCTGTTGGGCTTTGTATGCAGAATGTATTCCGAGGGCAATAAACCCCACATTCTTAACAAATCATTTATTTTCACAATAATATTGACGAATAGATTATAATATTTGAACTTATCTTACAGTTTATTTCAAATGAAAATACCAATTCTCTCTCTCTCTCTCTCTCTCTCTCTCTCTCTCTCTCACTCACTCACTCACTCATTCACTCACTTTGACTAATACACTCAATCTAACTATAACCCATTCACTCAAATACATACAGATTAAAGAATTTTAGCAAATGCTTTGAATAACTTGAATACTAAATATAAATATTGATTTAAATTGAAGAATGCAATAAATTCTTACTAATAGTAATGACAATTTATAACGAATTATTCTCATGTAATAAATATTTTCCTAATAAGCAATGCTTTAACCGTTAATATGTTTGTCCAGTTTGAGAGTATAGGCTGACCACCATCACAATGACCCGTAACAGTATTCTCGATCTCTGACTCGAGACTAATTTCAGTCATAAATTGTGTCCATAAATATCTAACAGTACTTTAAATATGTTTGTCCAGTTTGAGAGTATAGGCTGACCACCATCACAATGACCCGTAACAGTATTCTCGATCTCTGACTCGAGACTAATTTCAGTCATAAATTGTGTCCATAAATATCTAACAGTACTTTCCATCCATTAGTGGGAGAAAAGTAGAAGAATGAGTGAAATATTTCCATAAATTATTGCATTTTGTAAAGAAATCTGAAAATAAAGACTTTCGGTATAAAAGTGAGTCTCAAATAAGAGGTAAGAGAGTGAACAACATTCTTATGGTTTTGAATTACATTTCGGTTTTTACACAAAAACTTATCTGAAATAAAAGAGATGCGAGTCTCGAAAATGTGGTAAAACCCACACAAACTTTATAGCCTACCATTTCATACTCCAACAATAATATTTCCAATATATACCTTGCTATATTCAATACATAACAAAAAACACATACAATATTTTGTGTCCCTATTATTTGTGTCGCAAACAGTGAAATATATTTTTAGTATTCAAAGGAACAGTACGTTTTTTGGTATAGTGGTGAGCGCTGTAAGAAAAGGCCAATAACTTTAGTGCCCAGAAAACTGTCATTTAAATTAAGTGAACCGTAAATTCAGTGGCGGTGTCCCTCTCTGTCTCTCTGTGGCACTGGTGTCTTGGATTTCAGATGCCAGTGCTCTGAGATTGTGTGGCCATTGAAAAAGGGTCTCTCATTCAGAGATCTTTGACCGTTCAATTTGGGCACTGATAAGCCCATACCCTCCATACCATACCCCATACCCCATACCCACTGCTGGCACTAAAGGCTCACATTTGGTCACCAATAATGAGAAAAATAAGTTTTTATGTGCAAAAAATAAAATAAATGTTTGTCTATAGATATGTATGCAATATATACTGCGTGTATGTGTGACCACAGCTGCTCAGCACCGGCGGGTCAGTCGTGTCACTACACTATGCGATCATTGATCCACACATTTATCAGTCCGTACTTTGTCTGAAAAATATTAAGTGTTATATTCTGTTGAAATATTTAAAACAGTCATAACAGTCACAGCTATTTATGAAATACTTGGGATTCCAGATCATTAATCAATTCATACATTGCTCATTTAAATTATTTCCTTATATATGGCATATTCTTAATCATGTTTGCGTTAAAACACAAATATTTAAATAATTTCTACCAAAAACCTCTAAACTCTTTGAACAAACTTTTTTTTATTGTAGTTTAAACTCTCGAGTGACTTCAGCTGTAAATACTATTCGCTTGACTTATATAATGTATACTTAAATACTTAACGGATAGCATATAACACTTACGGGAATGAGTGAGAAAAGTGATTTGAAAACTACTTTTTCCACTTAAATGTTTTCACACTTTTCTGCATAAAATTAATGGCAACTCATCGACAGTCAGAGAGACTGAGAGTATGTCCGCAGAAAATATTTGTTCCGCGAATTGTGTGACAAATATCTAAAGACTTAACACAAATACGGCATTTCGTTTCGGCGACACCATAAGCACTGGTGGTATTGGGCACCGGGAGGGACGGCAGACGGGAGTGTTTGTGTGTGTGGAGAGAGCACTCAAATGCGGTCCGGGCTTTAAGATAAATATTTTAATTATAGTATTTTATGACATAAGACATATGTTGTGTGACTTAAGTGGTGGGAATGGGTTTGTGTATGGGATGGGGTGGTAGTGATGAGAAGTTGTGACCAATTTCTATA